>ML812212.1:188182-199377 GCA_009831015.1 Picea engelmannii
GTTGGACAACTGAGAGGGGGGGGGGTGAATCAGTTGTTACCGAGCTTAAACAATTATGCTTCTTTTAAAACTCTTTGTAGAAACACTGAATGATGATCACAATAATGTAGGGAAATAAACACTGGCACATTCAACATCAGTCATATATATGAGAATCACAGAGATAGATATTTTCTGAGGAAACCCATACATGGTAAAAACCTCTTTTTCTTTATATGATAAGTAATAATTACATTCTTTACATTATCATACATATGAGTACCAACTCATAATGAGGCTACAACCTCTGTTTTGTAAGCTGCAACTTGCTGAGAGCACCAACTCTCTGTTTTCTCTAGCACCCACTAGAAGGAAGCACCAACTCCCTGGTTTCTCTAGCACCAACTAGAAGGAAGCACCAACTCCCTAGTTTCTCTAGCACCAACTAGAAGGAAGCAACAACTCCCTGGTTTCTCTAGCACCAACTAGAAGGAAGCACCAACTCCCTGAGTGTTTCCAGTACCAACTGGATGGAAGCACCAACTTCCAATCATACAAGCACCAACCTGTATAACATAGAACAAGAGTTCTCCCTTGCACCACCCTGCCACCCTGGTTTCTCTGGCTACAACCAGATGGAAGATACAACTCCCTGTGTTCAAGAACCCACTTGAACCTATGAGGACAAAAGTCCTCCCGAGCACCTCCCAACCACCCTGAAATATAAATTCTTTGTTACTGAAATTTATTACAGTGATATAATTTTCAACAATGGCTTACGAGACTCATCATTGTTCTACTGCATTTTGTTACTCTGTCTGCCTCACTACCTTCCTGCACACATGACTTGCTCTATCTGTTCTTCTACCATTTATACACTCTGCACCATGTCCCTTCAATGAAACCTTCCTCTACTGTGTATTTTTTCTCATGCGCTTTGCCTCCTTGCTCACACTTCAATCCTTCTACACAACGACCACAACAACTCCAATAGAAACAACAACCCTTCTCTTCTTTGTACCATGTATATATAGCTTCTGTGCATCTTGTGCATGTAATATTCACCATTCCTCTACATGCTCATACCGCGCCAATCTCCTCTACCTCTTGAGTGCTCTGCGTGATCATCATCGTAACTCTTCATCTTCTCTAGCCGTTTTCCCACACGTTCATCATCACTGGATGTTATGTTGAGATTCCTCAGCCTCTCTAGCAGTTGAGACTCTTCATATTCTCTATGACAATCGAGCTCACCTTCTCTGTTTTAGTTACAGGGTTCCATGCTCATCCATCTGTCAATCCCTTCTAAGAATAGTCTTTCTTCACTTGGATGAAGCTTGGAGACTCTTCATCTCCTCTGGTGATCACACAGGGGTCTCTTCGAATTCTCTAGCAGACACCATCAATGGTTTCTGGAAGTTTCACTGTGTCATGCATCAGTAGCCCTCTGATCAACACTTGATATGATGGTTCCGATTACATCACAATTTCACATATCACGATATCGAGATTCCTGATGTCAATAATCTTTGACATGTCCAACTCTTGATCCCTGAAACTTCGACAAGGACTTGAATCAACGGTCCATATTCAACCTTAATCTGATGGCTCAGATTACATCGCGATTTCACATATCGCGATATCGGGATTCCTGATGTCAATAATATTTGACATGTCCAACTCTCGATCCCCAAAACTCCGACAAGGACTGGAATCAACGGTCCAGATTCAACCTTAATCTGACGGCTCAGATTACATTGTGATTTCACATATCGTGATATCAACATTCCTGATGTCAATAATCTTTGACATGTCCAACTCTCGATCCCCGAAACTCCGACAAGGACTGGAATCAACAGTCCAGATTTGATCTTGATTCAATGGTTGCGATTTAAGTCACGATTTTGCATATCGCAAAATCGAGATTCTTGTTGCATTGTTTCTTTGACATTTCCAACACGCGATCCTCAAAACTCCTAAGTGGTGTCCATCTGCTGACGTCACACGTGGATTGACACATGTTGAATACTGCCATGTGTTACTATGATTCGGGACTTATATGTGCCTGAAATTTTGAATCAGTCTGACACTTGTCATTACCTAGTTGTGCCATGTGTTCCTAGTTGACGTGGTTTGCTGACGTGAGTTGGATCGACGGTCTAGATGTGATCTTGATTTAACGACTCAGATTACGTTGCGATTTTGCATAGTGAAATTGGGATTTCTATGGATGATATTACTTGTCATCTCCAACTCTCGATCCCCAGAACTCCGACAGGGAGTCAGATCAACGGTCCACATAACCCTCTGAGATGGACGGTCCTCCTTCTTTCGATATTTGTGAGCCCTCCACTCCTTGCACTTTTAAAGATCATGCAGGTTTTCCTCGATCCAACGGTGGTCGGACCCTACGCTCAGATCTGATGCCTGAGATCTATCCTCCTCTTCAGTGCACTCTTCTTGTCTTTATTCAGATATGATGGCCCTCATGCTGTCGAGAATTTTGGATGGGATCCAACGATCAGAAATGCTTCTCAGGCCTTCGATCATTTTGTCAATGTTGTGTTGCCTTCGATCATTCAATCTTCCTGGACTTATCTTCTCTTTGCCTATTGATCATCGATGTTGTACTCAAGCCATCATTACTGCCATACTTTCCATCAATGACAAGCTTACACTACCTGTAAAACATACCAAACATCCTCTGCACTATCTCTTTTGATCTTATCGAGGTTTCTCTACAGCTTCTTCCCAAAATACTTCTGGTACCTGTCTGTTACATTCTTCCTGTATTCATGCCATCTTCATTGCTGTAATTTCCATCAATGACAAGCATATGCTACCCGTTAAACATTTCCAACAGTGTGGACCGAAGACTATGTTAGGTTTTCCATCCTCTAAGTTGATGACGTTGGCCTAGCTTTAATCTTCAGAAAAATTAATCATTTTGGCGATTTGTTTTCTGTATATGGGATTTTTAGCTAACTCAACAAGGGGAATAGGAATTTTGATTTTACTTATTTCGTTTTCCAAATTGAAGTTTCCTAGAGCCTTGTCATTTTCGATGTTCAGGGATTCCATACCTTTCTTTTTAGTTTTTCGTTGAGATGTGACCTTGTTTTCATTTATAGGAGCTTGTGTCGTCACAGGGAGTGTTCCTACTGGTTCTAATTGTATAGGTTGTGTATCAGTTGTGTTTCTTTTTGCAAACTGTTTATCTGCAACTTTTGGAGTTACCTCATCGGTTTCGCTTCTTGGAAAACTCTTTTTTATCTGAACATTTGGGAGACTTTTATCTCTTGGTCTCAAATTATATTTTCCCTGTAGTTCATCAATAATATCATCTGCAATATCTTGATATGTGAAATCATCAGTCATATTATTGCTAACATGTTCTTCCGATGTACTTTCTTTACTTAAAGATGCTTCGTAATCCTGTCTTGATAAATAAGGTGACTTATTATCATCGCCAAGGTTACTAATATCTTCATCGATTTCTTCAAAATCTCCCAAATATTCCTCGCCAATGTAGTTTTCACTTTTAAAAGGTGTTGGAATTTTTTGATCTTCATTTTTAATTATTTTCTGTGGTCCCTGAGGTTGAGGATTTCTTCGAAAATCTTTTCTGGGGAAATTATCTCTTTTCGACTTCTCTAGTTCCATTTTTGAGATCTTATTTGAAAGTTCTCGAATAAACCTAGCCATCTCTTCTATTCTATCTCCTGAGGATTTTCCTGATCCTGAAGATCCACCTTGCTCTTTAAATTTCTTATTTTATTTGTTTCCAATTTTAGTCTTTCCTTTTAGTTTCCCTGATGCCATCATGTTTGATTCAATCTCAAGCGCATCATCCTGCATTTTCGTGAGATCTATTGATCTCCTTTCTCTCAATAATAAGGCGAAGTCGGGATCAAAAGTGCCAGCAAAAGTTACTTTTGCTACAGGTTGTGAAGGTTTAACCTCAACTGGAATTTTATTATACAACTTATTGAACCTCTGTGTGAATTCTAGAACTGACTCAAAGTTTTTCTTTCTAAGGGCTCCAAATTTAGTTAAGTAGTAGAGGTGATCCTTCCTCTCTCCCCACTGTCTAATAAATGCACTTTCAAGTTCTTCATAGGATCTTAAAGATCCAGCTGCTAAGGATCGGAACTAGGTCCTCACCTGTCCCTCAAAAGTTTGAACAAGGAGTCTAGAATAAACATCTTCATGTTCTATTTCGAGCATGTCAGAAAATTGATCAAAAAAGTTTATATGTTCTTGGGCAGTCAGATCACCTTCCCCTGTAAATTTCGGAAGTCTTTTCATATAATTCTTGGGGAGATCATGAAGAGGAATGGGAGGAATGAGGGGAGCATATCTAGTAGCTACTTTAGCGAAAATCCTAGGAAGCGGTACTTGAACACCTCTAGGGGCACCACCTCCAGCTCCAACACCTCCTTCTGCAGCCATGGTTAGATTTGAGACTGAAGTTAGGAGAGTGTGAGGAGAAGATTCTCGAAAATCTGTAGAAGAAACTTCAGGAAATAAGAAAGTATTGAATGAGAGGGGAAGTGAAAGTGATCTTTCAAGAGTTTCCAATGTGTTTGATTGCGTAAAGTTAGGCTGACCTATAGTATATGCAGATAAAATAACTTGTTTAAGTGATTTTAAAATCTTTTCTGGATCGAAGACTGGTGAGAACTGCTTGCTATCCGGGTTTTTTCTGGTGTTCTTGTGGCTAATAGTCAGTTTAGTTATTGTGGAGTTTCCAAGTGAAAAATATTAAGCCTAAGAAGGTTTTCTATCCTTGTTCACTATAAAAAACAGAAAATGTCAATGTCGTTCTTCCTAGGGAAAAGATTTGTTTCTTCGTTCCCCAACAACGACGCCAAAAAGATGTTGTTCCTGAGTTTATACTTTAAGGATATAAAGTATATCATCAAGGCATCCGTAAATATTAAAGTAATAAATTGAGAATAAGAATTCAAAGGAAGATTAAAGCAGAATCAGTTTCTCAACTATCTATGTCTTGCTTCTTATTGTTCTTGGATGCTAATGTCTCAATAGCAGCCCATGAACGTTCTAACCCAACCCGATTAGTTGTTGTTTGTAAAATGGTATTAAATAAATTCAAGGCAATACGGGTTTGATCTTGAAGGCCTGGTTCAATTTTGGGTTGTCTGTTACTTGGAACAGTCATGGAGGATAAAACTTTATTTATTTGTAAAAGGATTTTAATCAAATGTTACTTCAAATTTTCCAGAGATGAGAACAAGAAAAACAATTTTGAAATTCAAAACAGTAATGTAAATACATTCGAGTCCGTTTCCTGGATTTGTAACAATTTTGAGAATCGTAAAATAACAAATAAACACTACAGAAAAATATGAGTCTTTAATCAAGAAAGAATCTCATATTTCAATAGACAATGATGAAAGAAAAACAAGGTTTCTAACGAGAGTTAAGTATTAAGAAACAAAAGTTTTACAGGTCTTAAAATTAATAATAGCAATTTCAGAGGAAAAATTGTAAATCATTTGACATCCAAACCAATCTAAAATATAAATCAATGATATATATAACTTCAAATCGATTACTCGTTAGAAAAACATTGAAATAAAAAATTCAACAAAGTATAATAAATAGGGTTGAAGACACATAGCTACAAATTTGCAGGATTCAGAATCTCGTTTGTGATCTATATTCTGATGTATTTGAAAACTGATATTCCAAATGGCTCTCTTCAAAAATTATGAATCCCTTTCTCAATCTTTAGAAACTATATTTATACATTTTCATCAAAATTTCTCGTTGGTGACTAACCAACTTCCTAATATTACGGTTACATAAAAATAATGTCAATTGTTTACAATTTCTTTCTAATCTTAAATGATAAAAACATTTTAAAATATTTTAAGCTTGCGTTGACGAACTTCCTTTCTCCGCTTCAATACACTGAACACATTTCCCCAAAAACTTCACAAAAGTCCTGGGAGCATCTGGTAACTCATTTGCTTCAAATAAGAAAAATCTTTTCTGCAATTCGGGCAAACGATTTTCTATCATCTTTTCTGTGAATTTAATAGTTTTCAACTTTAGATTTGACATCACCATCCATTTGTTGATCTTTGTAATATTAATCAATTTAATTTTTGAAATCTCTGCTTTCATTTCCTCCAGCTCTTCTCTAAACCTTAGTTGGTGCTTGGCAATATTGATTTTGCCTAATAATCCGGAATAGTCATCTGTTCCGATATTCAATGAAGCTCTTTCTAATAGATCGAAGATTCCCTGGAAATCATCGTTGACTTCTCTTGTTATTCATTTATATTTGGCCAGATTTGCTTCCCACACATTTATTATTATGCCCCCTTTAACCTTTTCAAAAATAGATAATTTCTGAATCTTTCCAACCTCTTCTTTTGATGAGAAAGTCACTGCCTTCTGAAAAGTTGTTCTAGCTGCTTTCACCTCCCTTTCCTTCTATAACACATTCTCCAAATAATTTTTTGTTTCTTGAAAATATTTTTGGACTACTTCCAGATTCAAGAACACTTTCTGCTATTCTTCCTCTATTCTTACATATATCTCCAATGCTTGTGTCCTGAAATTTTCAAGTTCTATTATCTGATTAGTAATAGAAATAATTTTATCTTGTAAATGCTTGTTTTCTTGTTCCATCTTTCGAACCTGTTCTTGTGTGACATATATATGTGAATTGACTCATCCAAGTCTTTATTCATTTTATGGAATTCTTGCATATCCTTTAGTCTAGCTTGTTCTAGACCCTTCTGTATTCCCCAACTAAATTATTGTTTGGTCCTTCTGTTCAAGCATAGTTGTTAAATTGCCAACATAATACATGTTTGCTGATGCTATAGCACCCATTGTACCCGCTAATTCTGTAGCAAATTCTCCATCCTTGAGTTTCTTTCCATCTATAATAACCCTATGCTTTTTAATTGTCCTTTCTCCTCTTGGATGAATTTCCTATTTCAATACTACTCTTCGCTTTTTACTGAAAAAGTAATCTAATGAGGGGATTTCATCTCTCGAAATAGGCTCTAGATCACTGACATATAAAACTCCTTCATGGGGGGTTCAAAAAGTCGACTGCAATTGAGTTAAAGAGGTGATAAGACTACCACGTTCTGTTGAAGTTGTTCCTCCTATCTTTTCTGGAACATTTTTCATGATTTTTGGAATTGTTTCTAGCTCTTTTCTCTTCTCTGTTCCCGTTTGTTTTGTTTGATAAGCCTATGTATCTTGGGAAGGTATCTCGGTATTTTTCAACTTACCTTTGTTATTTTCCTTATCCTGTATATTAGTTTCAAACCCTAGAGGGGATCCTTGTTGTTCTGACGATGGGGTCAAAATTTCACCCTGTAAACTCTTAGGTAGGCAGGTTCACCTATGGATTTGAAAAGATGTGAATCCAATCTGTGAGTCAGGTGGCAAGGCCTGGACTCTACTCAACACTTCTTCATAAGACTTAACATATTTAAATATATCATCATAAATAGATACTTCATATTCATATGCCTTTAGATTACAATGTATGTAATGCTTACTTATTACTTGGTAGGGCTCATATTTTCTGTGCTCAATATCTACTAATTTCACTTCTTCTAATGACTTAGCCTCTACCTTAGAATGGCCTAAATTTGATAAAGAAAATTTCCCAACATGAACAGGGAAAGATGGCCATGATTTCTTTTGAAATGATTTTAATTCCAATCCAACACCGCCCTTGACTATCTGATAAGCTACTTCCCTGCACACCAATCTTTCTGGTAGGAATTTAGGGAGTGCATGAGGGGGAATGGAACAACCATAAACCCTAATGTAGGAAAACATTTCCTCAATAAACCAGTCGGACCCTAATTGCTTTAAGACTTTCTATGATTGTATCAGAAATGTGAGGGGGTTCGCATCCAAAAAAACATTTTGTGCATGGGAATAATAATAAAATGACAAACCTCATAAAATGCGCCTTTAGAATTTTCCTCCCAAACGGCTGAGTGGTATTTATGAATGGTTTCTGGACAGGAAATACTCCAACTCCAATTCATTAATGGAAAGGGGGTCATAAAACAGATTGCATCCATTATGTATGGAGACATATAAACAGTTGTTGGTTGTCCCTTTGACTTAGCTGCTTTGTAGTTTAAAATTTCTTGTTTTAGGTTATCCGATAAAATCTTATGCCAGTTAAAACCATTTCCTTCTGAAGCTTCCTCTAAAAAGGGCACCCAGTCTGCATGAAAATGACAGGGATCTTTTCTCCCTAAAAGTCTGCATAACATAATGGCTATATAAACCATATATTCATTTAAGGAGGCTGTAGCGTAAATCCCATGAGCATCAGCCCTAAACTTTGCTTCAAACCTCGCCCATCCTCTAATCATATTGAGATATGTCTGGTTTGCCTCAATACATTCTTTTCTCTAAAACTTAGCTAAAAATTCAGCATTAAAAGTATGTTTATGATTCGGCGAGAGTTTATACATTACTTGAATGTGCTCTGGTCTGAATGAGCTGAAGATAGCTCCTTGCTCATTCAGAATTCTCCTTGTTGGGATATCTACCTTATCCAGAGCCCAGCTGATCATATCTGTGTATGCCACAAGCCTCAAATGCACAACGATCTTATGAAGCTCAGACTCAGCTATGTCGATTTTCAGAGTCAGGATGAGCATTCTCTAATTCATATTCCAGCAAATCTGAGATTTGAGTCTAGGATTTAATAGAATCTATAGCATGTGGAGTGGTATCAGAGATAATATCTCCTTCCTGTGCGTCTTCATTCTTCTTCAATGCCTTTCTGCGTGCCATGACTTTTGTGTTTAATTGAAAACCTGTCACAGAAAATGGATGAATGAGCTTAGCTTGAGAACGAAAACATAGACATTTGAATGTTTATTTTGAATATATCTAAAAAATTATGAGATTTTCACAATTGTCATGAATTTTAAAGCTCTTAATGCAGAAGATATTTTACCAAGATACGATTTTAATGTTCGTATTTAAGTACCTTCGGGTTTTGAGAAAAACGAGAAACCTACTTAATTGGTAAGAGAAACATAAATGAACACCTAAGAATGATTACCATTAATCTTGTTTTTAAGAAAAAGGTTAATTAATGTTAATCATAATTTAAAGTTGAAAACTTCATATTTCGAAGTTTCGGAAATCCTGATGTCGAGAGGTATGTAGTCGATGAAAAAACGATTTCCAAAAATGCGAAATTGCGAAATCACGATGCTTTAATTAAGATTTAAATGTTTTTAGCACGTAAATTCATTTAGATTAGACTTTTATCGGGATTTCGGGAAACATGATGACAGGAGACGTGTGCTATTAATAAAATCCGATCTCCGAAATCGCGATGGCTTGTTTATTTTTTTAAAACAAGACTTAACTTATCTTAATTAACTAAATAATCACGATTAAGGCCAAAAAATAAATAGTTTAATTTAACGTGACTAATGGATCGGGGTTTCGGAAATCGAGATTTCGGGAAACATGATGACAGGAGACGTTCTCTCACAGAACCGCGAATCCCGAAATAGCAACATAATTATTTTAACCTTTAACCTTTCTTATAAGAGACTAAATTAATTTGTTTTATAAATTAAGATTCCAACGTTTCAGGAAATCGGGGATCGGGGTTTCGTGATTCGATTTGCATCAAAAATGTGTTTGCAGGAAACCCCAAATCTTGAAAATTCTTTAAAGTTTAATTTAAAAAATCGTAATTTTAAAATTTCAACCCGTTTTAAATAATTTTTCAAAAAAACGTCGGAAAATTTATATTTTTTTGTAAACCTTATTCCATTCATTATCCCCAAAAAAATTGATAAAAAGGTATCATGAATTTAGAAATGAAGAAACTCTTGTTTTAAGAAAGCCGAAGCCCAAAAAACCCAAAAAATAAAAATCTAGGCCTTAAGGATAAAAAATTTAATATTTGTTTCAACATAGGCTCCAACTGGGGACCTCGTCTCCCTGTGGGAAGAGGAGAACATGTAGACTCAGTGCCTTCATTGGGTAAATGGTGTCAAGGGTTTATCGCTGCTAAAGGAGAGGAAAAAGAGATTTCATTCCAACCTTTGAAAATCTTTTCAAAACTTCTTATTTGCTTTAAACTCAGTTGTAGTCTTCTTCATAATATTCTCCTTCTCCTTCTGAATTTAAGTTAGTATTAAGATGATTAGAACAATCTTAGGAAACTCAAAAGATTTGTAAATTTCGTCTTGCATCAATCAAAATAAATTTTTTAATTTTTAATTGGGGAGCTCTATCTTGAGTTAAGACGAATATCTGGTTTCGAAAAACTGATAACTAGAATAGAGTGATAGATAAGTATGACAACATTACAGACACCTCATATATTGCTTCACTGCCAGCGGGCCTGTTCAATACCCCAGTGAAGTTATCTGTCCCTTTTTACTGAATTTCCTTTTACTGCTTCGAGTGCTAATTATATATTTATACTTAGATATTGCTTCACTGCCAACATGCATGTTTAGTACCCCAGTGAAGTTATATTTTTGGTTTTATATTTAGATGAGGGAAATTATTTAAATGAATTTCCTTTCATCATCTTTGGGACTAGATGGGGGCAATCAAATATGAATTTCCTTTCACCATATGTCTTATAGTTAGCTTATGCATACGAAGTGGGGGAAATCAGTAATACTTAAAATATGAGGGTTGGTTATCTGTGTAAAAATTTTAAATAGAGGTTTGTCAACCTATTTTGATTATTCTAGACCAATCTTTTCTCAACTTTCAAAACCCCTCAGTCTGTAAAGAAAAAGGGAAAGATTATTTTCAAGGATTTTCTTTTGAGCAAGCTTAAATCCTCAAGCAAACTGTTAAGAAACCTAAGAGAGTCAAAATCAACCCAAACATAACCACTTTTAGTTAGAGAATAAGAAATATGAAGACTGGTCTTATTGAATTTAATCATTTGTTGATTTCAAAGGTTAATACGTAATATCTCCTACTTCGATGAGAAATCCCTAAAACGTGAAAGATAGTACTAAGGGTATAAAAGAAGACATCCAACAAACTATAAGCCAGAAAACATAGGTTGTGATTTCAAAAATAACTCTTTGGACTCTTTTCTTTAAATTTTTTTTTTTTTTCAAAAAGCCTTTAAACGTGTTCTAAGTGAAACCCTTAAGGTCGAAGTATTAAGAACAAACACTTTTTTTTTTTTTTTTTTT
>ML812212.1:199491-223615 GCA_009831015.1 Picea engelmannii
AAATGAGAATAGATTTTCTAAAAATGAAAAACAAAACGGTATATACAATGAGAGTTTTTGTAAATTAATTATTCCATATAATGCTTTAAAAAACGCCCATTGACAGGGGCATTCAAGATTTTACCATCCAAATTTTCAAGCAGAAATGATTTTTTTCCTCCAGGAGATGCTACCTGAAAAGGTCCATACCAAATATGATCAAATTGACCATTTTTTCTTGAATCCTCTTTTCGAGCATCCCACCTCAAAACCAGATCCCCAGGGAGAAAATTCCTGTCCTTGTCTTTACGATCAAATAATATCTTCATGTCATCCTGGTACTTCTGCAACTTTTCATCCACTACAGCCCTGTGCTGTTGAACTTCAATCAACTGATTTATCCTTCTTGTGAGAGGATTTGGTTCTTCCTTCTTGTCTTTCCATAGTTTCATCACAGGAAGTGATAGATTTATGCGCAGCACTACATCTGTTCCATATACCATTTGAAAGGGAGAAGTACCGATAGCCTTTTTTGTGCCTATCCGATTTTCCCAAATAGCATATTTTAAATGCAAATGCCAAGACTTTTTATTTCCATTTAACACTTTCTTGATTATACTGATTAAGCTCTTGTTTGAAGATTCTTCCATACCATTTCCCCGAGGATAGTATGTTGTGAAATGACCCAGCACAATATTATATTTCTGGAAAAAGCTGACCATTTCCATAGACTTAAAAGCCTAGGTATTGTCTGAGACAATCTTTCTAGGACATCCGTACCTAGAAAAGATATTTTCTTCTAAGAAGTCTATAACTACTGAATCAATAGCCTTCCTTGTTGGGATAGCTTCCACCCATTTGGTGAAATAGTCTGTAGCGGTCAGGATCCATCTGTGTTGAGAAATTGAATGAGGATTAATATCACCTATGAAGTCTAGTCCCCATTGCTGAAAAGGAGCTTCTGTCTTGACTGGGACCAATGGCATTGCTGGTAGTTTATGTTTTCCTGCAAAAAATTGGCAAGGGTTGCAAGCTCGTACCTTAGCATTGACATCTGGGAAAAGTTTACGCCATTAATAACCATCCCTCAAGATTTTATATGTCGTAGCCCTCCAAGCATGGTTTCCTCCATAGACTCCTTGATGAAATTGACCTATAACTTCTTCTGTCTCTGATTTGACCAGACAGACCAAGAGGAAACCAAGCGGGTCTTTCCAATATAATCATTTTTCAGAAATATAGTATTTGACTGCATGCAGATTTAGCGTTCTATCTTTGGGTGGAGACAAGTGAGTTGGACATTTCAAAGTTAATAAGTATGTTACTATGTCCTTGTACCAAATCGACGACGCAAATTTCTCCTCGATCCTGTTTTTGAATATTTGATCCTCAAGTTCATTCACGTCTACCCATTCTTCTTCCTCCGGAGAACTGTTTATCCCAAGAGCCCTGAAATTGGATTCAGCTAAAATTTTAGCTAAACCTTGTCCCTTTACCAATTTGGTCGGTTTAACTTCCAAGTCAAACTCTGGAATTTTGGCAAGCCATCTACCTCTTTTACCATCACTGTCTGCTTGAACCAAGATATCTTTTACAGAACTAGTGGGTACATATGAAATCACTTTAGAATGTAAAACATAAGTTCTGAAAGATTTCAATGCTTTTACCATAGCATATGCTTGATTTTCCATTATATTATATTTGAGTTCATCATCTCAGAGGATTTTGCTAAAGAAGGCTATCGGTTGCTTGAAACCTTCGTCGTTCTTCTGAAGGAGTACAACATCAAGAGTGTGTTTAGAGGCAAATGAAAAAATAAGAAAATATTTGAGATAATCGGGGCTCGCTAGTACTGGTGCCTCACTTATAACCTTCTTAATATGGGCAAAGGATGTTTTAGCTTCTGCTGTCCATTTTACTTCACTATTTTTTCTGAGCATATCTGTAATCAATTTCACAATTTCAACGAAGTTAGGAATAAATCTTCTCAAGAAATTTATTTTTCCTAAAAATGATTGAATTTCTTTCACATTCCTAGGAATAGCTATTGTATCTATAGCCTCTACTATTTTAGGGTCAATCCTAATTCCATTTCGAGATACAATGTGACCCAACAACTTGCCTTCTTGCATAGCGAAATGAGACTTTTTAGGATTTAAGGATAGACCAAACCTGTGATATTTTTCAAATGTTTATTTGAGATGAATCATATGGTCTTCATACAATTTAGAAAAAACAGTAAGATCATCCAAATAGATGACTACAAATTTGTCCCGTTCGACAACAAAAGTAATATCCATTACGCGTTGAAAATTAGCACCTGCATTCATTAGTCCAAACGACATTTTATCGTACATAAACGTGCCCCAAGGAGTGGTAAATGCGGTTTTTTCTTTATCAAGATCACTGATGGAAATTTGATTATATCCTGAAAATCCGTCAATCATTGACATTCTATTAGCCCCTACTACTTTTTCAAGAACATGGTCCATTTTAGGTAGAGGATAATTATCTTTGGGAGAAGATTTATTAAGATTCCTGAAATCAACACATAGTCTAATTTCCCCATTTTTATTTCTAACTGGGACCAGATTAGCTACCCAATCATAATATCTCAGGAGTACAATTATCTTAGCGTTGAGAAGTTTTTTGACTTCTCGTTTGATAATAAGTAATAAAATAGGGTTAAATTGTTGAAGTTTGTGTTTAAAAGGTTTGACACCTAGTTTGAGGGGTATTTTATGTTCGATCATAGAAGTGTCATATGTTTTCAGTTCTTCATACGACCATGCGAAAACATATTTATATTTTCTTAACAACTACGTGTATTTATTTTTGTTTTCTATTGATAAATATTTGGATAGTTTAACCATTCAGGGGTTTTCTTTAGTTCCTATATTACAATCTTCAACCTCCTCTAGTTGGGGTTGTAGGGTAGTTTTTGAAGGGATATCATCTTTATTAAAAGGTGTTTCCAAAGGGATTAGACCCTTGGGAATTTGGTTGTTCTTGAGAACAAGCATTCGATGATTTTCAATTTTATCGTGAAATTCTTTAGAATCCTCCCCTTCTTGCATGATCCAAATAGGATCATTTTGATTTTTTTGATCAGTATGAGTTTCTGTAAATTCATCTAATGATTCTAGAAACTTTCGAAGCTTCTCATCATCTTCAAAAACCTGCCAATGTTGTATGTTATTTGGTATTGAAGGGCGATGTCTCATTTGTATATGATATTTTAATTTAAAAGCAGTCGGGGTTGTGAAAGTGGATGCAGCTTTGGCCAAAGCATCAGCCTGTTGATTCTCAGATCTTGAGATGAAATAAAAATTCACATATGTGAAGAAGTTCTCGATTAAATCCCAGACACATTTCCTATAAGACCGTAATCTAGGATGCTTAGCCTAATACTTCCGATTCACCTGTTTTATAATTAACTCTGCGTCACCAAAGACTTCGAGTTTCTTAATTTTCATCCTTCTAGCAGCTTCTAATCCTAGCACTAAAGCTTCATACTCGCATACATTGTTTGTACAATCCACATTCCATTGAATCCTATATGAAAAAGGAATAACAAATTGATCATCGAGAGCTACAAGAAGTGCTCCTGCCCCAGCTCCAAGGAAAGACGAAGCACCATCAAAATAAATTTTCCATACACCAGTGCTATATACATTTTTCTCTATTTCTTTTTTTCAATTTTTTCTTCTATACATTTATCGTCTACATCTACTTCAAAATCGTCATCTATAGATAATATACAATTTCCTAAATCTTGGTCGGAAATATAAACTGGATGATTGTTGGGATTGTTTGGGTCACCTACAGTAAATGCCAACCTAGTCTCTCTGTAAAGACGAGTGTATTGGCCTCCGAAAACTGGAATTGTAGCATATGTCATATCTAGTTGGAGAGATCCTCCAAGCTTGACACCCCATGATCTAGATAATAGCATACCATACTTTGGGGGAATGTTAGCGACTACTACATCCATAAGAATACTTTTAGCAGGTATTTGAGCCAAACCTACCACTAGGTCTTTAATCATACCTATACATTTTACTTTCCTCGAATCGAAAGAATATAAGACACCATAGGGCCTTGTGATTTCAAGACAAAGATTTTCCATAATTTCCTTTGGCATAACATTGTGGGAAGCTTCGGAATCCAACATACAATTATGGAGAAGGTGGTCAAACAGGGTTAACATAATATAAAAAGGAGCGACAATGTCTCTTGCACCCTCGAAGTGTGGACCGAAGACTATGTTAGGTTTGTCATCCTCTAAGTTGATGACGTCGGCCTGGCTTTCATCTTTGGAAAAATTAATCATTTTGGTGATTTGCTTTCTGTATATGGAATTTTTAGCTAACTCAACAAGGGGAATAGGAGTTTTGATTTTATTTATTTCATTTTCCAAATTGAAATTTCCTAGAGCCTTGTCATTTTCGATGTTCAGGGATTCCATACCTTTCTTTTCAGTTTTTTGTTGAGATGTGACCTTGTATTCATTTATAGGAGCTTGTGTCTTCACAGGGAGTGTTCCTACCGGTTTTGACTGAACGGGTTGCGTATCAACTGTGTTTCTTTTCGCATACTGTTTATCTGCAACTTTTGGAGTTACCTCATCGGTTTCGCTTCTTGGCAAAGTCTTTTTTATCTGAACATTTGGGAGACTTTTATTTCTTGGTCTCAAATTATATTTCCCCTATAGTTCAGCAATAATATCATCTTCAATATCTTGATATGTGAAATCATCAGTCATATTATTGCTAACATGTTCTTTCGATGTACTTTCTTTACTTAAAGAGGCTTCGTAATCCCGTATTCATAAATAAGGTGACTTATTATCATCGCCAAGGTTACTAATATCTTCATCGATTTCTTCAAAATCTCCCAAATCTTCCTCTCCAATGTAGTTTTCACTTTTAAAAGGTGTTGGAATTTTTTTATCTTCATTTTTAATTATTTTCTGTGGTCCCTGAGGTTCAGGATTTCTTCAAAAATCTTTTCTGGGAAAATTATCTCTTTTTGACTTCTCTAGTTCCATTTTCGAGATCTTATTTGAAAGTTTTCGAATAACCCTAGCCATCTCTTCTATTCTATCTCCCGAGGATTTTTCTGATCCTGAAGATCCACCTTGCTCTTTAAAATTCTTATTTTCTTTGTTTCTAGTTTCAATCTTTGCTTTTAGTTTCCCTGATGCCATCATGTTTGATTCAATCTCAAGTGCATCATCCTGCATTTTCGTGAGATCTATTGATCTCCTTTATCTCAATAATAAGGTGAAGTCGGGATCAAAAGCGCCAGAAAAAGTCACTTTTGCTGCAGGTTGTGAAGGTTTAACTTCAAATGGAATTTTATTATACAACTTATTGAACCTCTGTGTGAATTCTAGAACTGACTCAGAGTTTTTCGTTTAAGGGCTCCAAATTCAGTTAAGTAGTAGAGGTGATCCTTCGTCTCTCCCCACTGTCTAATAAATGCACTTTCAAGTTCTTCATAGGATCTTAAATATCCAACTGCTAAGGATCGGAACCAGGTCCTCACCTGTCCCTCGAAAGTTTGAACAAGGAGTCTAGAATAAACATATTCATGTTCTATTCCGAGTATGTCAGCAAATTGATAAAAAAGTTTATATGTTCTTGGGCAGTCAGATCACCTTCCCCTGTAAATTTCGGAAGGATTTTCATATAATTCTCGGGGATATCATGAAGAGGAATGGGAAGAGTGAGGGGAGAATATCTAGCAACTACTTTAGCGAAAATCCCAGGAAGTGGTACTTGACCACCTCTAGGGGCACCACCTCCAGCTCCAGCACCTCCTTGTGCAGCCATGGTTAGATTTGAGACTGAAGTTCGGAAAGTGTGATGAGAAGATTCTCAGAAACCTAGAGAAGAAACTTCAGGAAATGAGAAAGTATTGAATGAGGGGGGAAGTGAAAGTGATCTTTCAAGAGTTTCCGATTTGTTTGATTGCGTAAACTTATGCTGACCTATAGTATATGTGGATAAAAAAACTTGTTTAAGTGATTTTCGTGATTTTAAAATCTTTTCCGGATCAGAGACTGGTGAGGTCTGCTTGCTATCTAGGTTTTTTCTGGTGTTCTTATGGATAATAGCCAGTTTAGTTATTGTGGAGTCGCCAAGTGAAAAATATTAATCCTTAGAAGGTTTTCTGTCATTGTTCACTATCAAAAATAGAAAATGTCAATGTCGTTCTTCCTAGGGAAAATATTTGTTTCTTCGTTCCCCGGCAATGACGCCAAAAAGATGTTGTTCTTGAGTTTATACTTTAAGGCTATAAAGTATACTGTCAAGGCATCGGTAAATATTACAACAATAAATTGAGAATAAGAATTCAATGGAAGATTAAAGAAGAATTAGTTTCTCAACTGTCTCTGTCTTGCTTCCTGTTGTTCTTGGATGCTAATGTCTCTCTCAATAGCAGCCCATGAACGTTCTAACTCAACCCGGTTTGTTGCTATTTGCAAAATGGTATTAAATAAATTCAAGGCAATAATGGTTTGATCTTGAAGGCCTGGTTCAATGTTGGGTTGTCTGCTACTTGGAACAGTCATGGAGGATAAAACTTTATTTATTTGTAAAAGGATTTTAATCAAATGTTACTTCAAATTTTCCAAAGATGAGAACAAGAAAAAAAAAATTGAAATTCAAAACAGTAATGTAAATACATTCGAGGTCATTTCCTGGATTTGTAACAATTTTGAGAATCATAAAATAACAAATAAACACTACAAAAAATATGAGGCTTTAATCAAGAAAGAATCTCATATTTCAATAGACAATGATGAAAGAAAAATGAGGTTTCTAACGAGAGTTAAGTATTAAGGAACAAAAGTTTTACAGGTCTTAAAATTACTAATAGCAATTTCAGAGGAAAAACTGTAAATCATTTGACATCCAAACCAATCTGAAATATAAATCAATGATGTATATAACTTCAAATTGATTACTCGTTAGAAAAACATTGAAAGAAAAAATTCGACAAAGTATAATAAACACGGTTGAGGACACATAGCTACAAATTTGCAGGATTCGGAATCTCGTTTGTGATCTATATTCTGATGTATTTGAAAACTGATATTACAAATGGCTCTCTCCAAAAATTGTGAATCCATTTCTCAATCTTTAGAAACTATATTTATACATTTTCATCAAAATTTCTCGTTGGTGACTAGCCAACTTCCTAATATTACGGTTACATAAAAATAATGTCAATTGTTTACAATTTCTTTCTAATCTTAAATGATAAAAAGATTTTAAAAGATTTTAAACTTGCGTTGACGAACTTCCTTTCTCTGCTTCAATACAATGAACACATTTCCCCAAAAACTTCACAAAAGTCCTGGGAGCATCTGGTAACTCATTTGCTTCAAATAAGAAAAATATTTTCTGCAATTTAGGCAAACGATTTTCTATCATCTTTTCTATGAATTTAATAGTTTTCAGCTTTAGATTTGACATCACCTGCAAGATACCAGATATATAAAATATGCAGAACATAAATAAAATGCTAGAAATGGCAGAATAATAGTAAAATATCCAGCATAATCTTCACAATACACAGAAATGATATACGAAACAACAATAGAGAAAGCACTTTGATTCATAAATAAATGTTCATAGGACGCTTCGAGGGGGCAACCTCCAGTCGAGCAGCGCTCTGTTACAATAATCTCGAAGCTAGGGTTCTCATACCCTCGAACCTTATTTATACTAAATATGTCTATTAAGAGAAGCATCTAGAGGAAGATCCTTCTAGAAGGGAAGCTTCTATTAGGTCTTCTTACATCCACCTTATTCTATTTTATTGAAAGGCCTTATTAATATTGACCTTTATTACATCCGAATACATTGATCTACCTATGTGTGGGTTAGGACCTTAACATGTCCGCCCCCTTAAAAACAACTTTGTCCTCAAGGCTTGAGATGTGGAAACTGTTGCAGAATGGTAGTTGGTTCCCAAGTGCCATCTGCTGGAGTCATATCTTTCCACTGTACTAGAACTTCCTTGATGGTTCTCTAATGAAGGCGACGCTCACGCTGGTCCAAAACTACTTATGGCTGTAGCCAAATGGATCCTTCTTTAGCTAACTCTGCAAGGTTGGTTTGAATTTGGCACCTGGTTCCAATCACCATCTTCAAGCATGAAACATGAAAAACAAGATGTAGCTTCAACTGACTGGGTAGAGCTAACTGATATGCGACTTGTCCCACATGCTTGAGAACTGTGTAAGGGCCATAGAATTTGGGTGCTAGCTTCTGACAATGCTCGGTCTTGAGGGAATTTTTCTTATATGGTTGCAGTCTTAGAAACACCTGGTCCCCTTCTGCAAATTGAGGTTCAGAGCGACCTTGATCTGCTTGCTTCTTCATTCTATTATGTTCCATGACCAAGTTCTCTTTAAGGGTACAAAGGATATCCTCTCGGACTGTAAGTGTTTGGTCAATCGCCTGGACCTTCTAGGTACTCAGTAAGTATGAGAGAACTGAAGGTGGATTCCGTCCATATATTGCTTCAAAAGGAGTCATGTGAGTGGTTGTATGGTATGTAGTGTTGTACCACCATTCGACGAGGGGTAACCATTGATCCCACTGGTGTTGTTTTTCAGAGGCAAAGCACCTCAGATATGTTTCCAAAAACTTGTTGACAACTTTCGTTTGACCATCCGTTTGGGGATGATAAGTTGAGATGAGATGCAATTGTGTGCCTTGTAGCTTAAACAACTCTTGCCAAAAATTGATTGTGAAGGTTGGGTCTCAATCTGAAACAATAGAGTGTGGCATGCCATGAAGCTTGAAGACCTGGTCCATGAGAATTTGAGCTACCGAGGATGTAGTAAATGGGTGGGGAAGAGCGCAAAAATGAGCATACTTGGAAAGGAGATCCACCACCACCATTATGACTGATTTATTCCCCGATTTAGGTAAGCCTGTAATAAAGTTCATAGAGATATCCTTCCAAATAGCAGGGGAAATCGGAAGCGGTTGGAGGGTTCCTGGAGATTTGACTGTTTCTCCCTTGTTGCATTGACACACCTCACATTCAACGACAAACTTACAAATGTCCTGTTTCATACCATCCCAGAAAAAAGAACGTTTGACTCGGTCATATGTTTTGGTGAACCCTGAGTGTCCTACTGTGGGTGTAGCATGAAGCTCAGAAAGAACCATGGATTTGAGCTTGGATTGTTTACTTAAATACAAGAAACCTTTGTATCAAAGCTCATCCTAGAGCCAAGAGTACCCTAGGGGAGCCGGAGCCTTGTTCTGTAGTTGTTGGATTAGATGTGAACTTTTGGGATCTTGAAGCCATTCTTGGCGCATAGTTTGGAGCCAATCGGGTACAATGAAGGAAAGAGAAAAAAGGGATCCTTCGTCTTCATATTTCCTGGACAGTGCATTCGCCACGACATTGTCTTTTCCCTTCTTGTAAATGATCTCATAATCATATCCAAAGATATTAGTCACCCATTTTTGTTGTTCCTGGGAGGAAATGCATCGTTCCAGAAAGTACTTGAGGCTTTGATGGTCTGTCTTAATTTGGAAGCATTTCCCCAAGAGATACAAACGCCACAACTCAACGACATGCAAAATCGCCAACATTTAATTTTCATAAATGGGTTTGCCCAGATTCGTTTCAGATAGTTGCTTGCTAGTGAAGCCCAAAGGTCGACCCTCTTGCATAAGGACAGTGACAATTCCTTTCCCTGAGGCATCACATTCCAACACAAAGGTCTTTGTGAAGTCGGGAAGGGCCAGAACCGGAGTGGTGCACATGGCCATATTCAAGGTTTGAAAAGCTTGAGCAGCTGCTGGATTCCAAGTGAAAGAGTTCTTTTTTAGGAGAGCTGTGAGAGGTGCTGCAATCGTTTCATAGTTCTTAACGAGCTTGCGATAATACCCTCTGAGGCTCAAAAATCCACGCAAGCTTTTGAGATTCTTTGGGTGTGGCCAGTATTACATAGCTTCAATCTTTTTTGGGTCCACCCTGACGCCATCCTTTCCCACCAGATGACCCAAGTATTCTACTTCTGATGCACCAAAAGCACATTTGCACTGTTTCAGGAAAAGCCGGTGTTGAGAGAGTAGGCGGAGAACTTGATCCACATGAGTAAGATGGTCTATCCAAGTTTTTCTATAGATGAGGATATCATCAAAGAAAACTAAGACAAAATGACGGAGAAAAGGGCGGAAGACATGGTTCATGAGGCTCTGGAAGGTGGAGGGTGCATTACACAAATGAAAGGGCATGACCAAAAACTCGTAGTGGACCTCATGAGTGTGAAAGGTTGTCTTGGGAATGTAGGCCTCTTTTATACGTATCTGGTGATAGCCCAAGTGAAGATCAAGTTTGGTAAAGAATTGGGCGCCACTCAATTCATCCAGGAGGTCATCAATGACAGGAATGGGAAATTTGTCTTTGATAGTTAGTTCGTTGAGAGAACGGAAGTCATGACACATTCTCCAAGAACCTTCTTTCTTCAGTACCATGACGAATGGAGAGGAGTAAGGGCTCGTACTAGGACGGATGACTCCAGAAATAAGGATTTCCTGGACCATTTTTTCAATTTCATTTTTTTGTGCAAAGGGGTGGCGATATGGACATATATTGGGGGGAAGGCTTCCTAGGATAAAGGGAATGGAATGATCATGGACACCGCGGGAAGGAGGGAGTCCTTGGGGAGTGGAAAATACTGTTTGATGTTTAGAAAGGAGGGCTTGGAGGTCTTGGGGCACTGGTGGGGTCTCTATGGATTGTATGGCATGGAGTTGGGAAATGACACCAGAATGACCTTTTTTGAGCAGTTTTTCCATGCGATGAGAGCTGATGACCTCAGGTGAACCAAAAATGATGCCTTGAAATTTATATTGGTGGCCTCCTTTGTTGAATTGCATGGTTAAGTTCTGAAAATCCATGAGAATGGGACCCAAAGTCCTTAGCCAGTCTGCACCTAGCACAATGTTGCAACTGCCCATGTCAATAGCAAACATATGGGATTTTAGGTGGTAGTCACCTATTTGGAGATGCACATTTTCACAGCGCCCGCCACATTTCATAGAACCACCATTGGCAATCATGATTTGGAAATTGTTGACAACATGGATGTAGCAATGGGTTTCTTGGGCAATGCGGCGATGAACAAAATTGTGGGTGTTGCCACTGTCAACCAGAATGATGACCTTTCGGTGCTTGATGTAAACGATTAACTTGAGGGTTTGGGGGGTAGAGAAGTTGGTGAGAGCATTGAGGGAAATGATCAGTTCCACTTTGGGAGGGTCGAAGGGAGGGTTTATGTCAGAGCTTTCTGGTGACTTGGGCACAGGGGGAGTGTCAACATCTTCTTCCTGAATATCCTTGGAGATGGCCATAAAGAGATTTTGTTCTGTACATTTGTGGCCTGGGAAATATTTTTCATCACAATTATAATAGAGGCCTTTGAGTTGGCATTCATCCATTTCAGCCCTGGTCAATTTTTGGATTTTTAATGGGGTGGAGGGAGTAGTGGGGTTTACTGGTTTAGGGCAAGGGATAAATGAAGGCTTACGGTTTTGAGAGGAAACAATTTGTTGTGCTTCTTTAGATTTTTTGGTAGCCTCCACTCAAGTCGTAGGTCAAGCCATGAGGACATGGGCCTGAATCTCCTCCTTGAGGCCACTGATAAAACACTCTCGAAAGAAAGCATCAGTCATGCCCTCTGTTATAAAATCCAGACGCTCAAATGCAGATATGAAGTCTTCTACTGTGCCTGATTGCTTCAATTTTTTAAAATGGCCCAAATGGTTGGTGTCAGTGTTAAAGAATCCATAAAGCTCAGCAACAAATTGGGTCCAAGCAATATACCCTTGATAGGAAGTTTTTCTCCATTTCCACCATTGCCAACATTCTTGATCTAGATGGAGAACACCATACCGGAGTTTCGCCAAGTCATCTGTAATGTTGTAAAGAGAGAAATAATGTTCCATTTGGGTGACCCAACCAGTGGGGTCTGAGCCATCAAATTTGGTTACATCAACCCGTGGAAGGCGTATGTCCCTTTGAAAGTGATGGGTTTGAAAGGAATGGGAAGAAGTTTCACCTTCAGTCTTTTTATGTGCATCAGGAAAAGAGTCATCGATAGGGATCTTGATTTTGTTGCAGAGTGATGCAAAGAAAGATTCAAGCTGGGTGGTCAGTTCATGTTTGACTTCCGCCATTGCAGAGGCATTTTTGGAGGCATTTGTGGAGGCATCATGGGAGGCAATAGTAGCACTGATTTGTTGCACTTCTTGTTGGGTCTCGAGGAAACCAGATTGCAAGGTGTTGAAGCGAGACTCTAGTTCTTGGCTACGGGTATGTTCCATGAGGATAGGTGTACTGAAGAGGGAGCAGGCGGGGTCAAACATTTTTGCAGAAAAATGATATGGATGAATGTGATAAGAGAGAAGAGATGAATCTAATGGAATAGGTCTCAAATAATGGTGAAAAAATTTCCATACTTTTTTTTTTTTTTTCATTTTTTTTACAGTTGTGGGGTTATACTTTGGTCTAAAGAATGTTGCAGTGCTGAAATCCCCAAATTTTGAACCAGAGAGTATTTACTTAGCAACCCGGACACAAATGCACATCAATAGATCTCACCGATTTAATTTTTTTATGTTTCTATTTATGTTCCCCAAGGGTTAGGTATTCAAGGGTTCTACAGACAAGGGTTTTCCGTGTGCTATAGCTCTCTAATATACGTGCGAGGTCCAACAGTAGTACTCGGACCAATATCTCAGGGAACTAACTAAGGAGGATATATCGTACCCTTATCCATACTACCCGAATACCCAAGTACTAGAGAGTATATTCCCGAGTGTTGTTCTCGGTGAGACTATAGCAGTCCAACGGTCGATAGGTTTATCTAAAGAGGGCTTCAGGAAATCTAGGTCGATCTGTACACAAGTGTTGTTTGATGCGCTACCACTCGAAGGGGTACCAACATGGGTTACAAGGGTGGCCAACAGATGTGCGCTGAAGAACCACTTGTATTTCCTGCGTGTATGAATCCCTCAACCACGGGATTATGCGTGTAATCACAGATCTTTGTGGCTTAAAGACGCCAAAATACGTATCTACCCTAAAAAAAAAATACCCACAATTTCTGCCAAGGAAAGTGCTCTGATACCACTTGCAAGATACTAGATATATAAAATATGCAAAACAGAAATAAAATGCTAGAAATGGCAGAATAACAGTAAAATATCCAGCATAATCTTCACAATACACATAAATGATATACGAAATAGCAATAGAGAAAGCACTTTGATTCAAAAAGAAATGTTCACAGGCCTCTTCGAGGGGGAAACCTCGAGTCGAGCAACACTCTGTTACAATAATCTCCAAGATAGGGTTCTCATACCCTCGACCCTTATTTATACTAAATATGTCTATTAAGAGAAGCATCTAGAGGAAGATCCTTCTAGAAGCAGAATCTTCTATTAGGTCTTCTTACATCCGCCTTATTCTATTTTATTGAAAGGCCTTATTAATATTGACCTTTATTACATCTGAATACATTGATCTACCTATGTGTGGGTTAGGACCTTAACATCACCATCCATTTGTTGATCTCTATAATATTAATCAATTTAATTTTTGAAATCTCTGCTTTCATTTCCTCCAGCTCTTCTCTAAACCTTAGTTGGTGCTTGGCAATATTGATTTCGCCTAATAATCTAGAACAATCATCTGTTCCGATATTTAATAAAGTTCTTTCTAATATATTGAATATTCCTTGGAAATCATCATTGACTTCTCTTGTTATTCGTTTATATTCATCCATCTTTGCTTCCCACACTTTTATTATTATGTCCCCTTTAACCTGTTCAGAAATAGATCATTTCTAAATCTTTCCAACCTCTTCTTTTGATGCGAAAGTCACTGCCTTCTGAAAAGTTGTTCTATCTGCTTTCATCTCCCTTTCCTTCTGGAACACATTCTCCAAAGACTTATTTTTTTCTTGAAAATATTTCTGGACTACCATATTCAAGAACACTTTCTGTTCTTCTTCCTCTATTCTTACATATATCTCCAATGCTTGTGTCCTAAAATTTTCAAGTTCTATTACCTGATTAGTAATAGAAATAATTGTATCTTGTAAATGTTTGTTTTCTTCTTCTAGCTTTCAAACCTTTTCCTGTGTGACTTGTATTATGTGTCTTGCCTCATCCAAGTCTTTATTCATATTCTGGATTTCTTGCATATCCTTTAGTCTATCTTGTTCTAGACCCTTTTGTATTCCCCAACTAATATTTCTTTCGTTTTCTTTTAGTTTGTCTTGCAACTGAATTATTGTTTGGTCCTTCTATTCAAGCATAGTTGTTAAATTGCCAACAGAATACATGTTTGTTGATGCAATAACACCCATTGTACCTGCTAATTCTGTAGCAAATTCTCCATCCTTGAGTTTCTTTCCATCTATAATAACCCTATGCTTTTTAATCGTCCCTTCTCCTCTTGGATGAATTTTCTGTTTCAAGACTGCTCTTCGCTTTTTACTGAAAAAGTAATCTGATGAGGGGATTTCATCTCTCAAAATAGGCTCTAGATCACTGACATATAAAACTCCTTCATCAGGGGTTCCAAAAGTCGACTGCAATGGAGTTAAAGAGGTGATAGGACTACCGAGTTCTGTTGAAGTTGTTCCTCCTATCTTTTCTGGAGTATTTTTCATGATTTCTGGAATTGTTTCCAGCTCTTTTCTTTTCTTTGTTCCCGTTTCTTTTGTTTGAGAACCCTCTCTATCTTGGGAAGGAATCTTGGTATTTTTCAACTTACGTTTGTTATTTTATTTATCTTGTATATTAGTTTCAAACCCTAGCGGGGATCCTTGTTGTTCTGGCAATGGAGTTGAAATTTCACCCTGTAAACTCTTAGGTAGGCAGCTTCGCCTATGGCTTTGAAAAGATGTAAATATAGTCTATGAGTCATGTGGCAAGGCCTGGACTCTGTTCAACACTTCTTCATAATACTTAACATCTTTAAATAGATCATCATAAATAGATACTTCATGTTCATATGCCTTTAGATTACAATTTATGTAATGCCTACTTATTACTTGGTAGGGGTCATATTTTCTGTGCTCAATATCTACTAATTTCACTTCTTCTAATGACTCAACCTCTACCTTAGAATGGCCTAAATTTGATAAAGAAAATTTCCCAACATGAATAGGGAAAGATGGCCATGATTTCTTCTGAAGTGCTTTTAATTCCAATCCAACACTGCCCTTTACTATGTGATAAACTACTTCCCTGCACACCAATCTGTTTGGTAGGAATTTAGGGAGTGCATCAGGGGGAATGGAACAGCCATAAACCCTAATGTAGGAAAAAATTTCCTCAATAAACCAATCAACAATTGCTTTAAGACTTTCTATGATTGTATCAGAAATGCGAGGGGGTTCGCATCCAAAAAAACATTTTGTGCATGGGAATAATAATAAAATGACAAACCTCATAAAATTCGCCTTTAGCATTTTCCTCCCAAAGGACCGAGTGGTATTTATGAATGGGTTTTGGACAGGAAATACTCCAACTCCAATTCATTAGTGGAAAGGGGGTCATAAAACAGATTGCATCCATTATGTATGGAGACATATAAAAATTTGTTGGTTGTCGCTTTGACTTGGCTTCTTTGTAGTTTAAAATTTCTTGTGTTAGGTTATCTGACAAAATCTTATGCTAGTTAAAACCATTTCCTATTGAAGCTTCCTCTAAAAAGGGAACCCAGTCTGCATGAAAATGATAGGGATCTTTTCTCCCGAAAAGTCTGCATAACATAATGGCTATATAAACCATATATTCATTTAAGGAGGCTGTAGCATAAATCCCATGAGCATCATCCCTAAACTTTTCTTTAGACCTCACCCATCCTCTAATCATATCGGGATATGTCTGGTCTGCCTCAATACATTCTCTTCTCTGAAACTCAGCTAAAAATTCAACATTAAAAGTATGTTTATGATTTGGCAAGATTTTATACATTACTTGAATGTGCTTTGGTCTGAATGAGCCGACGATAGCTCCTTGCTCATTTAGAATGCTCCTTGTTGGGATATCTACCTATTCCAGAGCCCAACTAATCATATCCGTGTATGCCACAAGCCTTGAACGTGCAATGATCTTATGAGTCTCAGACTCATCTATGTCCCGGAAATGATTTTCAGAGTCAGGATGAGCATTCTCTAATTCATATTCCAACAAATTTGAGATTTGAGTCCAAGATTTAATAGAATCTATAGCATGTGGAGTGGTATCAGAGATAATATCTCCTTCCTGTGCGTCTTCATTCTTCTTCAGTGCCTTTCTGGGTGCCATGAATTATGTGTTTAATTGAAAACCTGTCACAGAAAATGGATGAATGAGCTCATCTTTAGAACGAAAACACAGACATTCGAATTTTTATTTTGAATATATTTAAAAAATGACGAGATTTGCACAGCTGTCACGAATTTTAAAGCTCTTAATGCAGAAGATATTTTACCGAGATACGCTTTTAATGTCCATATTTAAGTACCTTCGGGTTTTGAGAAAAATGAGAAACCTACTTAATTGGTAAACGAAACATAAATGAACACCTAAGAATGATTACCATTTATCTTGTTTTTAAGAAAAAGGTTAATTAATGTTAATCATAATTTAAAGCTGAAAACTTCATTTTTTGAAGTTTCGGAAATCCTGATGTCGAGAGGTATGTAGTCGATGAAAAAACGATTTCCAAAAATGCGAAATCGCGAAATCACGATGCTTTAATTAATATTTAAATGTTTTTAGCATGTAAATTCATTTAGATTAGACTTTTATTGGGATTTCGGGAAACATGATGACAGGAGATGTGTGCTATTAATAAAATCCGATCTCCGAAATCGCGAAATCGCGATGGCTTGCTTCTTTTTTTAAAACAGGACTTAAGTTATATTAATTAACTAAATAATCACGATTAAGGCCAAAACAGAAATAGTTTAATTTAACGTGACTAATGGATCAAGGTTTTAGAAATCGGGATTTCGAGAAACATGATGACAGGAGACGTGCTTTCACAGAACCGCGAATCCCAAAATCGTGACATAATTATTTTAACCTTTAACCTTCCTTAGAAGAGACTAAATTAATTTGTTTTTTAAATTAAGATTCCAACGTTTTGAGAAATCGGGGATCGAGGTTTTGTGATTCAATTTGCATCAAAAATTTGTTTGCAGGAAACCCCGAATCTCGAAAATTCTTTAAAGTTTAAATTAAAAGATCATGATTTTAAAATTTCAACCCGTTTTAAATAATTTTTCAAAAAAATGTCAGAAAATTTATATTTTTTTGTAAACCTTATTCCGTTCGTTATCCAAAAAACAATTGATAAAAAGGTATCGTGAATTTAGAAATGATGAAACTCTTGTCTTAAGAAAGCCGAAACCCAAAAAACACAAAAGATAAAAATCTGGGCCTTAAGGATAAAAAATTTAAGATTTGTTTCAACAATCTCCATCAAAGATCTTACTTCCTCCCAGAGTTAAGAAGAATTGAGGAAGATGAATTCACCTTGACTATGATTGGAAATAGGTCTTGTCCTATTATTCCTTTGGCTACACATGTTGTTTATGATGAGGTTAATATGGCAACCATTGCTGAAACTATACCTATAAACATCTCCAAAACCCCTGGCATCATGGAGAATGTTTTCGTCAGAGTTGACTGCTCCCCTGAAGAGATTCAAATCTACATGGATTTATTTAAGGAATTTCATGATGTTTTTTCTTGGTCTTACAAGGAAATGCCAGGCATCGATCCTAAATTTGTTGAACATGAAATCATGACTTATCTTGACGCTAAGCCGGTTCGATAGAAGCTTTGTCTGGTTAATCCTAAGAAAGCAACAACTATTAAGGTTGAAGTAGAGAAACTTCTCAAGGAAGGTTTTATCTACCCTGTCCATTTGATCCAATGGGTGTCAAACCCCGTGTCGGTTAACAACAAATAGGGTACGATTCGCATATGTACTGACTTCCGTGATTTGAACAAGGTGTTCATTAAGGTTGGTTGTCATTGATGTCAACCCTTGAAGAAAGCCCCATAGCACAAAGTTTTGGGTAATGGACCCAATATTGTTTGATGTAAATATGACTCATTATTGTTTTGTCATGGCTGATAAGAAGTAAATATGGATGAAATCCAAAGTGGTCCCCTTATGGTGAAAGCCCTCACGAGAAGATGCTTTGTGCAGTAAGAGAACCCATGCTTAATTATGGAATAATGAGATGAAGAAAAGTGAATTTGTCATAGAATATATCCTAGATGGATAGTTCTTATGTCATTTCCGATGGTATGTTGAACGTCACATAATTCCTCATGGTTAGAGAGTTATGGCCATGAGAAGTTGGACACCCCAAGTTTGGGTAATGGACCCAAGTTTGTTTGATGGGTAATGGTATGAGCTATGATATATTTTCAGATAATACTATTCTATATGGATAGTACATGTCATTCCATTTTTTTTGGTATGTATAACTTCACATAACTCCTCACAGTTTGAGAGTTATGGCCTTACGAAGTTGGAGGACCCTCATATGTCATCTAGAAGCCCTAAAAGGTCAAAGTAATCAAAGTGGTTTAAGATATTTTAAAAGGTAAATAATAAAGTGAAGTGATGAGTGTATTATAATTCAAAGTGAATACAAAATAAATAATTTCAATAATAAATTTAATGGAGAAATTAGAAGTGGACCCAACCCTAAAATAAGGAAAGTGGGCAAAGTGACCTAGAAGATGTTTTTAAGGAATCTACTTAGAGAGTATAAATAAGAGTCAAGGCTCTCTCATTTGAATCAAAATTGAGAATATTCAATACATATAGGTTTCTAAGGTAACCAAATGATATCTAAGCCAAAATTCTGAGGAAAGTGAAGAAAAGAAGGTCGAAATGCAAGGAAGGATAAGTTCTTTTGATGGTGTTTTCTAAGGTATGTTATTTACAGGCCATCTAACCATTTTCGCTATAACATTTTTTTCTATAATGATTCAGATATTGAAATTGCTATGCCATTGAGAACACATATACAAGCACCTATGGTAAAAAATTCAACTTGTGGTTCGTTGTATTTTGGGAGTTACACTATGTGGAAAATAAGGTTTGTGGCCAATCCTGAAACTAGTCAAAATCAGGTGTTTCGGGTAACAATGTCATAACTTCTTCATAATAGATCTAAATTTAGTGAGACCAAATGTGTTGGTTATAGTATAGTTTGTAGTATGTTTTTTAATAGTTTCATATCAATTCATTAAATATTTTGTGCAGGGCATTCTCTACAAGGTCGCTCTCTAGAATAAGCCAGAATTCAACAAGGTATGCCATTTTTGCTATAAATCCTTTTCTGAGAGGCTCCAAGTAGTGAAACTTGGAGGAATTGCAGAAAAAACACTAAAGAACATTGTATATTATTTTCAGATCTTTATTCATTACAGGTACAAAGTTATGATTATTTCAAGTCAGGGTTTTTGACTAATCCAAAACTAGTCTTGTGAGACTAAAGAAAAGTTTGATGAAATGCTAGTCTCTTATTGTTAAATTTAAGGAAGGTTTGCAGGATTGTGATCATATACACCAGGTCTATTACAAAGGTACAAATCAGATTTGGATGATGAAATTGATGAGGGATTTTGGTTGAGGTACATGTTGAGTACATGGTTGAGACAAGTAGTTGATGAGTTGGCACATACATGAGGTGTATAGTTGACGATGATGGTACATATTGATGAGTCATAGTTGATGAGTAGTTAACACATTATTGGTACATACTTGGTACATGGTTGGATGCACTTGTTTATGGTATAGGTTGATTACAGGTTGGTGCATGGTTGATGCACTCGTTTATGGTAGAGGTTGATTACATGTTGGTGCATGGTTGATGCACTTGTTTATGGTACATGTTGATTACAGGTTGAGGTAGAGGTTGATGCATGATTTATATTTATTGGTATAGGTTTATAGTGGTATATCTTGCAGTGATAGTGTGACAGTGGTTCCATCATTCTACTTCTACTTCAGGGTGGTAGGAAAGGGAAAGGATAGGTGGTTGTAGCCACCTTCCAGTTGTAGCCAGAGAAAATTAGGGGTTGTAGCCTCCTTCTGGTTGTATCCAGAGAATTGGGGAGTTGGAGCTTCCCTCAGGTTTTAGCCTGAGAAACTAGGGGGTTGGAGCCTCCTTCNTGAGAAACTAGCGGGTTGGAGCCTCCTTCCAATTGTAGCTGGAAAACAAAGGAAGTTGGTGCTTCCAATGAATGTAATTCTTCAAGACATATAAGAAAAAACATTTCGTGGTTTTCTCCCGATTTGGGTTTAGATGTAAAACATTGGTGTATTGTTTATGTGTTTGATTGTTTATTTCTTACTTCTCATTATTGGATAATAATTCTACATTGATATAACATTTGAAGAGAAAGGATTATAATTACGCTATTACTGATTCACCCCCCTCTCAGTAATCCAACAATTGGTATCAGAGAAGGTTCCTTCACAAGTTAGTTTAACCACTGAAAGGTAGATCATGGAGAGTATCAACTCATATAAAAATGGAATGCCATAGTTTGATGGATAGAAGTATGCTTTTTGGAGCATAAGGATGAAGACATATATACAGGCACAGGGATTTCAAGTTTGACAATCAATTGTAGATGGATACATAGCACCAGTAGGTCCACCAACAAATGACAAAGAAGTGAAACTCGGTGAGAATAACTCCAAATCCATAAATACACTTTTGAATGGTCTCAGTGATACGGTATCCACGAAAGTTGCACATTGTAAATCTGTTAAAGATATTTGGGACAAGCTTCGAAATATTTATGAAGGAGATTCAAAAGTCAAAGCAGCAAAGCTTCAAACTTATAAAGGTCAATTCGAACAACTAAAAATGAGGGAAGATGAATATATCGCAACCTAATTCTTACAAGTTTATGAAATAGTGAATCTAATCATAGGATTGGGAAAAGAAATCGAAGAATCTGTAATTTCTCAAAAGGTACTAATATCTCTTCCTATGAGATTCAACCCTAAGATATTAGCACTAGAAGAAACATCGGATCTAAACTCAATAAGCATGGATGAATTGCATGGAATCTTCACAGCATATGAGATGAGAACTGAAAAACAAAATCCAGATGTAAAAGAAGCAGCCTTCAAAGCATCCAAAAGATCAAATCAAAAGAAAAAGGAACAAGAAGAATATAGCAGCAACAATGATGTCTCGAAAGATGATGAAGAAGTGGCCAACTTCATCAAAAGACTGAACAATGGAACCAATGGTAGGTACAGAGGTAAGCTTCCTTTAATTGGTTTTAATTGTGATGGTATTGGTCATTTTTCTAACAAATGTCCTCATAAGAAAAAGAGAAATGATGAAGGTTATTCAAAAGGCAGACAAACATATAAAGGTAAAAGAACTACAATTTTTTTTTCCAAGAAAAACATTTTCACCAAAGAAAACATCTCATCATCAGATGAATATGAAGTCAGTGACAGTGAAACAAGGAGAGTTATATTCATGGAAGTAGAAGACTCTGATAAAGAAGACTCCGAAGAAGAATATGAAGAAGCATATGAAGAAGAAATTGAAGAGGAATAAGTCGACTTCCGAGAATAATTAATGAGTGCCATAGAAGTTATCAGAAGAGAAATGAAGAAAAACAAGAAACTACAAGCATAACTAGATAAGAAAAAAGACACTCAAGAACTAGAACAAATGATCACAAAATTGAAGCTTCAAATAGAAGAAGATAAAAGAATTAAAGAAGCACTCAAAGAACAGCTAGAAGGAAATGACAGGATCATTGGAAACCTGGAAGCAGAGATTGTCACACTAATAAAGGAAATTCAAAAGAAAAATATGCAGAACAACTCAAAAGTTCTGGATGACATTATCAGTAGTCAAAAATCTTATCTTAACAAGTCCAGACTTGGATATAATCAAACAGAAAAGGGATCAAGCTCAAAAACAACAGAGCAAGAAACAAATCCAAAACGTTATGCATAAACAATCAAAGGGGATAAAAATATATACAAGGAAGATTACAGGGACACTCCTCCACCGAGAACATTCAGATTTCAGAATCAACAACAGATAGGCAGGCCTCAAGAAGAAGATGGATTCATAAGAACACCTCCTTTCATAATATCTTCAACTACCAGGTATCAAACTATATTTTTTGGTTTATGTTATGCATGTAATAATTTTGGACATAAAGTTGTAAATTGCAGAGCTAACAATAGGAACAATAACTACTTTGAGAGCCATACACAAAGGAGTTATTCAAGAAGACCTAGTGAAACACAGAGAAGAAGTTACGACAGGTTTGAATCTTTGAACACTGAAGTGGATTGTTACAAATGTAATAATTTTGGACACATGGCCAAAAACTGCAGAATGACAACCCCTCCTAAAGAACCTCAACAGAGTCATAAACAAGAACCTCAGAAAATGACATGGATAAGAAAGCAAGATCAATATAGAAATGAAGAATGTATAGTCGCTCTACAAGCTAAAAAGAAGAAACGTCATTGGTATGTTGATAGTGGATGTTCAAAACATATGAAAGATGATAGAGACAAGTTTTTTACATTACGAAAGGAAATAGATGGATCGGTCTCCTTTGAAAATGATGATTCATCCAAAATCATTGGAATAGGCACAGTCCGAATTGGGAACAAGAATGAAAAGGCAGAAAATGTTCTACTAGTAGAAGATATGAAACATAATATTTTAAGTGTGAGTCACATGTATGACCAAGGTCATAAAGTTACTTTCGATTCATAAAAGTGTGAGATAAGAAAAGAAGGTTCAAGAAAATTGGTTGCTACAACTGCAAGAACTTCAAGCAACATATATGTGTTAAGCGAAATTGGAAATGAAAAGTGTTGTCTAGGAAAGGAAGATGAAAGTTGGCTATGGAACAGAAGAATGGGTCACATGAATTTTTATAAACTTGTCAAAGTCAGCAAAAGAGATGCATTCAGAGAAATGCCCCAGATCATGAAACCAACCAACACTTTATGAAAGCATTGCCAATAAGGAAAGAAAACAAAGACCAGCTTCAAATCAAATGAATATTCAACAACAAAACCACTGGAAATTGTGCATACTGATCTAGTTGGACCAACTACAACAAAAGGCTTAAAAGGTGAGAGACACTTTATGTCATTAGTTGATGATTATACAAGAATGACTGCAGTTTGCTTTCTCAAGAACAAATCAGAAGCTTTTGAAAATTTCAAGATCTACAAGGAAATGGTTGAAAATGAGATGGATTCAACAATCAAATGTTTAAGATCGGATAATGGAGAATTCACTTCAAAGGAATTTATGGACTACTACAACAATCATGGAATAAAAAGGCAATTCTCGATCGCTAGGACACCTCAACAGAATGGAGTTGCTGAAAGAAAAAACAGGACAGTACAAGAAATGACTCAAACAATGATAATGGATTCAAAGTTGATAGATATTTTTTGGACACAAGCAGTGCATACAACAGTTCACATTCAAAACAGAGTAATTCTCATAAACAACACTGATAAAACTCCCTACAAGCTATGGAAAGGAAGACCAGCAAATGTGAAGCACTTCAGATTTTTTGGAAGCAAATGCTACATCAAAAGAGAAGATGACAGAATGGGAAAGTTTGACTCTCATGTGGACAGAGGAATTCTTATTGGTTACTTAAGTACAAGGAATGCATACACGTGTTACAATCTAAGATTAAAAAAAGTTTTGGAAAGAATCAACGTAACAATTGATGAAACAGGCAGACCCGAATCAAAGAAAGAAGAAAACAAATCAATGGAACAACTTTTTGAAGAAGAAGATGAAAAAGAAGAAGAAGATGAAGATGAAGATGAAGAGAATCCAACAGAAGTAGAAGAGAAAGTTCAACAAGTATCTCCAAATACACCTAACAAACGAGTACAGAAGAATCTGTTGGACACACCTACCACACTTAGAGGGGGGGTGAATGAGTGTGGGGCTCTTTTTCCCAAAACTGCCCTCTTGCACAAAAACTCATCAATTAGCATTCAACATTTATTCATTACCCATTGTTGTCATTTATAACCA
>ML812212.1:223715-238717 GCA_009831015.1 Picea engelmannii
TCCTCCAACCATTCTTCTAGGATAACTCAATCCATAAAGCGTCTTCCCGTGAGGGCTTTCACCATAAGGGGACCACTTTGGAGTTCATCCATTTGTACACCTTATCAATCATGATAAGACAATAATGAGAGCATGGGTCCTCCGACCAATCTTCTAGGATAACTCAATCCGCAAAGCGTCTTCCCGTGAGGGCTTTCACCATAAGGGGACCACTTTGGAGTTCATCCATTTGTTTACCTTTGCATCGATTGGTTTCCACTTGGACATGGGTCCTCCAACCATTCTCATCAAGGGAATCATATCAATCAATTACTTGGCCTCAACCAATGACATCAATCAAACCAAACCATTTACATCAATGACATATGATCCAACAATCTCCCAAGTAATCAAACCATTGGCATCAATGACAAACCATTGGCATCAATGACAACATGATCCAACAGAATCATCATTTAGATCATATTATTGGAAACAAAGATGTAGGAATTGAGACTAGAAGAAAAATCCATTCACCAGAACAAACACACCTAACACTCTTATCTACAATTGAACCAAACTGTTTTGAAGAAGCAAACAAGGATGAATTTTGAAATAAGGCCATGGATGAAGAATTGGATCAAATAAAGAAAAATGACACTTGGTAATTGGTTCCAAGATCAAAGAATAAGAATGTGATCGGCACAAAATGGGTTTTCAGGAATAAATTGAATGAAGATGGACAAGTTACAAGGAACAAAGCTAGATTGGTATGTAAAGGATATGCACAGATTGAAGGAATTGACTTTGAAGATACATTTGCCCCAGTTGCCAGAATGGAAGCAATCCGTTTTCTTTTAACTTATGCATGCTCCAAGAATGTTAAAGTATATCAGATGGATGTAAAATCAACTTTTCTAAATGGGGAACTTGAAGAAGAAGTCTACATTGAACAACCAGAAGGATTTCAGTTGTCAGAGAACACAGACTATGTCTATAAATTAAAGAAGGCCTTGTATGGTCTAAAACAGGCTCCTAGAGCATGGTACTATAGACTGGATAAGTATCTACAGCAGGAAGGGTTCAGAAAAGGAAGTGCAGACAACAACCTATACATCAAGGTAAGTCAAGGTAACATTTTATTAATTGAAGTTTATGTTGATGATATTATTTTTGGTAGTGATGATGACAAGTTAAGACAGAAATTTGCAAAAGACATGCAGAATGAATTTGAAATGTCGTTTCTTGGAGAATTATCCTTCTTTCTAGGACTTCAGATATGTCAAAGAAACCAAGGAATTTTTATTTTTCAAACCAAGTATATCATAGAAATGTTAAAGAGGTTTGGAATGGAAGATTACAAACTAGTTATCACTCCCATGAAAACCAGTTGTAAGTTGAGCAAAGATGATGATTCAAAGTCTACAGATCAGAGGCAATATAGGTCAATGATTGGTAGCCTGCTACATGTGATAACATCCAGAAAATATGTAATGCAGGCAGTTGGACAGGTGGCACGATTTCAAGCAGCACCAAAGGAATCACATGTATTAGCAGTAAAGAGGATATTCAGATATCTCATAGGAACATAAGAGTTTGGATTATGGTATCTAAAAGGAAAATATCTATCACTTATTTCCTACACAAATGCGGATTGGGCAGGTTGTATTGATGACCGACGAAGCACCAGTGGAGAAGTGTTCTACTTAGGTGAGTGTTTGGTATCATGGCTAAGCAAGAAACAATCATCGATATCTCTATCTACAACCAAGGCATAGTATATTGTAGTAGTGACATGTTGTACACAGGTTCTTTGTATGAAACAAACTTTGACATATATACAGGTTAAGTATGATGAGTCCATTTCAATATATTGTGATAATACAAGTGCCATCAATATCTCAAAAAACCTGGTGATGCACTCCAAGATGAAGCACATTCCAATCAAGTATCACTTTCTACAGAAACAGGTTGCAGAAAAGAACATCAGAGTTGAGTATGTGGGCACAAAAGAACAAGTGGTGGACATCTTTACAAAACCACTTCCATGGGAAGCCTTTGAATATCTTCGCCAAAGACTTGGAGTTATTTCTACTCCAAAAATGAATTCTTTTTGAATGCTTTTTGAATGCTTATCTTATATGTCTTAGATGTACACGAGGAAGCACCATAAGAGGACAATCTATTAGGGGGAGCATCCCTGGATGGAAAGATACATTTTCCATTGATGACAAAGGGGGAGAGATTTATCAGATGCAGAGGATAAAGCCATGGTTACAGGGGGATCATATTTATTAGATGCAGAGGATAGAGGCATGGTTCCAGGGGGAGAATATTTGTCAGATACAGAGGAAAAAGGCATGGTTCCAGGGGGAGCATAAGTGATATGATTTTAGTATTGCATCAGAGTGTTACCATCAATGCCAAAGGGGGAGATTTTTTATTAAGGTTGGTTGTCATTGATGTCAACCCTTGAAGAAAGCCCCGTAGAACAAAGGTTTTGGTAATAGACCCAATATTGTTTGATGTAAATATGAATCAATATTTTTTTATCATAGTTTATAAGAAGTAAATATGGATGAACTCGAAAGTAGTCCCCTTATGGTGAAAGCCCTCACGGGAAGACGCTTTGTGGAGTAAGAGAACCCATGCTTAATTGTGGAATAATGAGATGACGGAAAGTGAATTTTTCAGGGAAAATATCTAGATGGATAGTTATTTTCATGTCATTTCCAGTGGTATGCGGAATGTCACATAATTCCTCACGGTTAGAGAGTTATGGCCATGAGAAGTTGGAGACCCCAGGTTTGGGTAATGCACCCAAGTTTGTTTGATGCGTAATGGTATGAGTTATGATATATTTTCATATAATACTATTCTATATGGATATTGAATGTCATTCCATTTCTGGTGGTATGTAGAACATCACATAACTCATCACGGTTTGAGAGTTATGGCCTTACGAAGTTGGAGGACCCTCATATGTCATCTAGAAGCCCCAAAAGGTCAAAGTAATCAAAGTGGTTTAAGAGATTTTAAAAGGTAAATAATAAAGTGAAGTGATGAGTGTATTATAATTCAAAGTGAATGAAAAATAAATAATTTCAATAATAAATTTAATGGAGAAATTAGAAGTAGACCCAATCCTAAAATAAGGAAAGTGGGCCAAGTGACCTAGAAGATGTTTTTAAGGAAGCTACTTGGAGAGTATAAATAAGAGACAAGGCTCTCTCATTTGAATCACACTTGAGAATATTGAATATCTATAGGTGTCTGAGGTAAAAAAATGATATATAAGCCTAAATTCTGAGGAAAGTGAAGAAAAGAAGGCCGAAATGCAAAGAAGGATAAGTTCTTTTGATGGTGCTTTCTAAGGTATGTTATTTACAGGTCATCTCACCATTTTCGCTATAACTATTTTTATATAATGCTTCATATCTTGAAATTGCTATGCCATTGATAAAACATATACAAGTATTTGTGGTAAACAATTTAGCTTGTGGGTCGTTGTATTTTTGGAGTTACACTCCATGGAAAATAGGGTTTGTGGCCAGTCCTAAAACTAGTCAAAATGAGGTGTTTCGGGTAAAAACATCATAACTTATTCATAACAGATCCAAATCTAGTGAGACAAAATGTGTTGGTTAGGGTACATTATTTAGTATGTTTTGTAACATTTTTAGATCAATTCATCAAATATTTGGTGTGGGGCACTCTCTACAAGGTCGCTCTCTAGAATAAGCCAAAATTCAGTAAGGTATGTCATTTTTGCTATAAATCCTTTTATGAGAGGTTTAAAGTAGTGACACTTGGAGGAATTGTAGAAAACACACTGAAGCACATTGTGTATTAGTTTCAGATCTTTATTCATTATAGATACAAAGTTATGATTATTTCAAGTCAGGGTTGTTGACTAATCCAAAACTAGTCTTGTGAGAGTAAAGAAACGTTTGATGAAATGCTAGTATCTTGTTGTTAAAGTTAAGGAAGGTTTGAAGGAATATGATCATATACAACAGGTCTATTATAGAGCTACAAATCAGATTTGTATGATGAAATTGATGAGGGATTTTGGTTGAGGTACATGTTGAGTACATGGTTGAGACAAGTAGTTGATGAGTTGGCACATACATGAGGTGTATAGTTGATGATGATGGTACATATTGATGAGTCATAGTTGTTGAGTAGTTGAAACATGATTGGTACATACTTGGTACATGGTTGGATGCACTTGTTTATGGTATAGGTTGATTACAGGTTGGTGCACAGTTGATGTACTTGTTTATGGTACATGTTGATTACAGGTTGAGGTACAGGTTGATGCATGGTTGATGCATGGTTTAGATTTATTGGTACAGATTTACAGCAGTATATCTCACAGTGATAGTGTGACAGTGGTTCCATCATTTTAATTCTACTTCAAGGTGGCAGGATGGGGCAAGGACAGGTTGTTGTAGCCACCTTCCGATTGTAGTCGAAGAACATTGGGGGTTGTAGCCTCCTTCTTATTGTAGCTAGAGAATTGGGGAGTTGGAGATTCCCTCAGGTTGTAGCTTGAGAAACTAGCGGGTTGGAGCCTCCTTCCAGTTGTAGCTGGAAAACAAAGGAAGTTGGTGCTTCCAATGAATGTAGTTCTTCAAGACATATAAGAAAAAGCATTTCATGGTTTTCTCCCGATTTGGGTTTCCACGTAAAACATTGGTGTACTGTGTATGTGTTTGATTGTTTATTTCTTACTTCTCATTATTGGATAATAATTCTACATTGATATAACATTTGAAGAAAATGGATTATAATTATGCTATTAGTGATTCACCCCCCCCTCTCAATAATCCAACACAAGGCCTGTCCAAAAGATAATTTCCCCACACCATTCAATGACCAGATAGTGGATAAATGTGCAGGTTGCGAGGCCTTTTCTTTCATGGATGGTTTTTCAGGATATAATCAGACACAAATCAAGCTCGAAGACCAACATAAAATAGCATTCATTTTTCCATGGGGTACATTCGCATATCGTAAGATGTCTTTTGGTGTGAAAAATGTTGGAGCTACCTTTCAGTGGGCCATGTATTTTTCTTTCCATGATCTCAAACATATTGTTGAGGCTTACTTACATGATTTAGCATCATGATCTCGTAAGAGAATTGATCATCCCATGCACCTCCTACTTATCTTTGACCGATGTCGCTACTTCTAGATTTTCTTGAATCCCAACAAATGTAGTTTTTGCGTGACATCGGGTCATATTCTAGGTTTCATATTTTCAACAATAGAGATCATGGTCGATCCTCTTAATGTTGAGGCAATAATTCAGTTTCCTCCCCACATACAATCCTTCAACTTCAGAGTCTACAGAGAAAAGTGAACTTTTTGCAACGTTTCATCGCAAACTATGCCGAGATCACAAATGGATTTATGTGCTTACTAAAGAAATACATTCCTTTTCATTGGGATGATTCTTCTCAATGCTCCTTCAAAGCATTGAAACATGCCCTCACAACTAGCCCCTTGCTTCGGCCACCCAATTTTAACAAATATTTCCTATTATACTTGGTTGCAGCAGAGTCAAACATCGACATGGTCTTAGTTCAGGAGGATGATTTACTCTCAGAATATGTGATTTATTACCTAAGCTGAGGCCTGGCTAGACCGAAACTCAATTATTCTCATATTGAAAAAATTATGTTGGCAGCAGTTCATGTTGTCCAACGGTTCTGTCATTATGTTTTGTTTCGTAAGACTACCATCATTTCCATTGTGAATCATTTTCAATACGTGTTGACACGATAGGTAATCGGTGGAAATATTACTAGATGGATAGTTGTCCTCCAGGAATTTGACTTAGACTTCGTTTCGGTGAAATCCAAAAAGTCACTGGTCTTTGCGGAACTCATATCGGAACTTCCAGTCGAGTCAGGTGATTTTATGCTCGAAGAATCAGCTATTCAAGGAGACATGTTTTTGATAGCATCTTTGGACCCCTGGTATGGAGATATAATTGTCTATATCCATACGTTTAAGTGCCCCACCTCTGCTTCTCATGATGAGCGTCGCCATATATGCCATCAGGCCAAGAACTACCTCATACTCAAAGATACTCTCTATCATTGAGGTGTCGATTGCATCCTTCATCAATGCCTCACTCATGAAGAAGCGGAAATCATGCTTAATGATTGTCATACTAGACCATGTGGCGGTCATGTTTCTAGGTTGGAAATAACCCAAAATATTTTACGAGATGGTTACTTTTGGCCGACACTAATAAAATATTGTATTGCATCAGTCAAGAAGTGCCACCTGTGTCAAATATTCTCACGGAATATGAGGGAACACCCCACTCCCATGTTTCCTGTCATCACCATTGGCCCCCTCACCAAGTAGGGGATTTATTACACTACCTGCAACCCTCCTTTAGCAAGGGGGCACCATTATATCATCGTAGCAGTAGACTACTTCACCAAGTGGGTTGAATCTATGCCAACATTCAAAGATGATGGTAAGACTGCTACTCTCTTTTTGTTTAACCAGATTATAGCATAGTTCGGTGTCCCAAGAGAGATTGTCACTGACCATGGAAGTCACTTTCAGAACACAATGATGACCGAGTTAACATCAAATCTTGGGTTGAGGCAAGAAAATTCGTCACCCTACTACCCTCAAGCGAATGGTCAGGTGGAATCCATCAATAAATCTCTTAAGACCATCCTATAGAGAACGATCAATTTGGCCAAGTCAAAATGGCATTTGATGTTATACTCGGCATTATGGGCCTACTGAATGTTTGTTAAGACTGCAATTGGTTTCTCACCTTTTCAATTCATTTATGAGATGGAAGCAGTCTTACCCATAAAATTCTAGATCCCATCTTTAAATTTGGCAGTACAGTTATTGCTAGACACTTCACCGCTTGAAGAGAGTTTATTATATCTCCAACATCTCAATGAACAACATCGTGATGTGACTTGAGCTAATGAAGCTCACAAACAAAAAGTCAAGTGTCAGTATGATCGGTTTGTTCATCCTCATATTTTCTCGGAAGGAAACCTTGTCCTAGTCTATAACCAACATAAGGACCTCCTGGGGGCATGCAAGTTCAAACCCAAGTGGTTCGGACCTTTCATCATAAAAGAGGTTCTAAAAAAGGGTGCTTATCATCTGGTAGATTTTGAGGGAAATGCTTTGGCAGAGCCTAGAAATGGGCTCTATCTCATGAAATATTACTCATAGGTAGGTCACCTTGGGTAACTTTTTGTAACATATGTATAGGATTTGTACTATCACCTTTTGGTTTCTTTTGGTTTTATGGAGGTGTCATTTTTTGATGTTATCTTTTGTCACTATGAAATTTGTCAAGTGAATCAGAGGTGTTCATTGGATTCGCAGATGGTGCCAACTGGCACACTCGTAGGATTTCCTTTGCAGCTTGGGTAATTTTTACACCTCAAGGTTAGTTACTATCTTCAGGAGGTATATGTTTAGGCGACACCACAAAAAATGTCACTGAATACAATGCAATTATTGAGTTTCTTTGTGACAATTTGTCACTTGGTATCTCTCACCTCTGGGTATATTTAGACACTCAGTTGGTTGTGTCTCAGTTAAATAGAGGCTATCGTGTTCATGATCCTACTTTACACCAACGGTTCCTTAGGGTATGTCTCTTAGAAAAAAGATTTGATTATATTACATATTTTCATGTTCCTAGGAGATTAAATCAAGTCACAGATACTCTAGCTAATCAAATTTTAGATTGGCATCTCACACACATATAATAAAGACACACACATGCACATGTAAATACATTTCTAAAGAAAATGTAATCCATAAGACATAAAATGACATAAAAATACATATATAATATCAAAAGTATTAGAGTACATGTGTGGGTACAAGCGTCTCAAAAATACATAAAGTAACGAGTCATGGGGCTTATTCCCTCAAAAATATACAAGTAGTTCCCTCGGCACGTGAAAATTCCCTCCTAACTAAGGATGGGGCTTGTTGGCTCTATTGTAATGGTCAACGATGTTTTCCAAACGCCAAAAAATTCAGACCCACATTTGTGGTGCTGCCACTACATGAGGTTGCATAGACAATGACAGATCATCGATCCCTGCCATGGGGATTGTGTGAGTAAGCGAGGTAAAGTTTTTCTCTACTCATCTCAAAACTCTCTCAGCCTCACCAGCTGGAGGTAATCTTGCTGCCACTGGTCCACCGATTGCAGCTGGGGTGGCCTCTAGTCGAGGATGTTACTTGTTCCTCGCATAGTCCGTTGGTCGCACTAGCCCCACATATACACATAATAGACACAGATTTGTCAGATACTCTGGTCTATAAAAAGATGATATATATAAAAAAAAAACATAAAATTACATATATTTAAAAAATAAAAATAAAAAAATAACAAAGAAAACTTACCCATCTCTCCTCGCTGCTCTCCAGGAGGTACTAGTATCTCGGGATCTCTAGAGAAGTCGATCCTGGCATAAGGGTAGTCCTCTATGACCGAAATATGTCATGCCCACCAAGCAAAGAACTTTCCATCGAAGGCCTCAATGGTCCTCCCTCCCCCTTGTCGCAGAAACAATGTTGCCCATCTGCATAATGTAGGAAGAGAGGCCTCGTGCCCTTGTATAGTCTTTCTAGGACTAAAGTTGGGCACTCTCTCAAAGAAGAAAGAGAAAAGAATCATCCCAAATCTAAAGTTCCTCTGATTTCGCATTCGACACTTTGTTAGTTGCCTCTTCATGCAATCCAGTAAAGTGGTGCTCTAGTCAAATATTTGTGCATTTAAGCACTGAACTGCATAATTGATGTGCGCATAAGAATCCTGATGCAAAGACGCGGACCCAGTAATCCGCCCAATGAGAAACACTATCACTTTTAGTGATAAGTTAGAGATCTTTCTTATCGGCACTTGCGAGCTCGTTCTGTCAGTATCGGCTTCACAATGGAGCCCAATCAACTTCGATATGTTATGAGGCCCGAAAGGAAAGGTACGAAAATTAACTTGTTCCCATCTCCTTGAGAGGCCAGTCAGAAAGTATATGTCCTCTATCATTGGAGCCAATGACTAACCCTCTAGCATAAAGGCCTCTGCATCGGGATGCCAATAATCGACCAAGGAATTTAGTAGCCTAGGTTGTGCACGCATGAAAGGACAATGGAAAAACTTTAACAAACCACATTGCAACAGTGAAACAAGAGCATCAAGTTCCTCATCGACCAACACATCAATATCCTCATGCTCTCTTTCCCTCCAGTGAACATACATCCTACAAAATAGACAAAGTTTAGGAGGGTTAAATCTTGTTTTTAATCTTTTATTTACACTAAATGGAAGGTCCACATTGGTTGTAGTGCTCATAGTAGCGTGTACACTTAGGCTTTCATAAGGCAGCATGCGTGTACTTGCAATTTGTCATAAGACAACCCGCATGGATGTAGGGCCGACCTTTTAAAGGTCTACACCCGCCCAAAAAATGGATTTAAATGCATAAAGAAAGAATTAGAATGCAAGAGGGGGTAGTAAGTACTACTTGGTCCAAGCGGATGGTCGTTTCATCCACTAAATCTCCCGGAATCAACTCTTTTCACAAAGGGGTATTTTTGGCTTTTAGTCAATTTGTCAATTAGTAATGGTGATAATGAGCTCCCAACTTCTATTTATAGATTTTTTGGCCTCTTTTTGTCAATTTTTGGACCTTTTTGTCATTTCTTCTAGACTGAAAACATTTAATATGGTTCATGAGTTTTTCTTTGGATTGCCACAAGAAGTGTTCTTTGGGTATTTGGAAATTTTTTGGAATTTTGGGTCGTCTTAAAGGTCCTTTGGTAAAAAGACAATTTTTTCAACTCGTTTCATTTAAGATAGGATTCCACCTCCACTTTCTGCATCTTGTTGTCTTTTCCACTTTTCCATATGATCGATCCCATCGAGTTGTGACACGGAACCATCATTGCTTCTTTAGGAGTGTCATAATTAAGTGGTAGAGCCTACCTTAACATGGATTCCCTAGGTAGATCCTGGTTTCATTTTGGTGTCCATGCTATCACTAAATGCCTATAGGCCTAGGAGTCCTTACTATCTTTCCCTAATTACAAGTTTGAGCCTCATTTGCATGATTCCTTATCGCTCTTTACCTCACCCTCGAGACTCCCAAAACTTAACGGGTCTTCTTTTAAGATCTTTTCAGACCCTCTAAATGTGAAAAGATTGTCGAGCGATCTTGTTGATCTTCACCCTTGCTAAACTGAAATTTGAAGTCATGTCTGTCTGGTGGTAGTTTACCCCTTTTATGGTCCGGATGGTCAACTATACGAACAAAGGTATACTCTAGAAGCCTCGGTTCTTTAGAAGAGTACTCTCAGATATAATTTTAATCCTTTTTCGGGCCTGAGGGACTAAATTTACAAAAAAGGAACCCCCACGAAGTCCATAGTTAAGCTCTTTTCAGACTCCCTAAAATTGAAAAGATCATCAAGTGACCTTATTCTTTCACACTCGTTAAAATGGTCTAGAAGAACATTCCTAATGGAGTCCATAGTTAAGTTTTTTTCAGACTCTTTAAAACTGAAAAAATTGTTGAGTGACCTTGTCTTTATCACACTCATTAAAATGGTTTTGAATAGACGTCTGGTCGGTGATAGTTTACCCCTTTTTTGAGCCGACTAGACTATCTTCGAAAAAGGTACCCCAACAGAGTCTCTTTTTACATTTTTTCAAACTCTCTAAATATGAAAAACTGTCGATCTTACCTTCTCTAGGCTCATTAAAGTTACATCGAAGGACGTTACCATTCTGAGTTTTGTTAACCGTGTTTGCATACCTACGTATTTGGCCTAATGTCGGCTCCATGTTTCTCTTAATTGAACCATCTGAAGCATGCCTTATACGCAAGCCCTGTAGCACTTTGCCTCTGTGTCTTGACACCTTTGGCCCCTGGAGGATTTTTCCTAAACTTCCTTTTCCTACATATGTCCCTTTTCCTTGATCATCCCTATGTTCCATGTACTTGGAACTAGTATGTTTGCGACAATCGATCCTCCTTTGTAACGTAGCATTCTTTTATTCATTTTCCAAAATTAATGAAAAAGACAAAAAAATCAAATATATCCCAAAAAGAGGAAGGGAAAAGTATTCTCTTTTTATTGGTAGCACAATGAGTCTCCATTGGACAAAGCACATCCTTTCATTTGTTATTCAAGCTTTGGGATTTAATATGACCTTAGGAACTTGTTCTTGCTACATAGAGATGTGTGCTCCTCCAATTGGTTATTCTTCCAAACATATGGAGAGTTTGTGTTGCCTCCTACATCATGAACTTATGCCAATGCCATGCTTCCTGAGTCTCATCATTTTTTGTGCTATTGTCCAAGGGAATGTTTTACCAAGCCTGATTCAGCCCATCTATAGTTTGTCTCTTGCCCTCATGCCTGACCATCCCAAAATTCCAATCAAGTCTTTGTTCGAAATAAATGAAGCCTCCAGTCTGATCATCAAGATCCTCTAGTCCATGAATGCAAGATACCAGATATATAAAATATGCAGAACATAAATGAAATGCTAGAAATGACAGAATAACAGTAAAATATCCAGCATAATCTTCACAATACACAGAAATGATATATGAAATAGCAACAGAAGAAACACTTTGATTCAGATAGCAATGTTCACAAGCCTCTTCAAGGGGGCAACCTCCAGTCGAGCAACGCTCTATTACAATAATCTCCAAGCTAGGGTTCACACACCCTCACCCCTTATTTATACTAAATATGTCTATTAAGAGAAGCATCTAGAGGAAGATCCTTCTAGAAGCAGAATCTTCTATTAGGTCTTCTTACATCCGCCCTATTCTATTTTATTGAAAGGTATTATTAATATTGACCTTTATTAAATCCGAATACATTGATCTACCTATGTGCAGGTTAGGACCTTAACATGTCCACCCCCTTAAAAACAACCTTGTCCTCAAGTCTTGAGATGTGGAAACTGCTGCAGAATGGTAGCTGGTTCCCAAGTGGCATCTTTTGGAGTCATATCTTTCCACTGTACTAGCACTTCCTTGATGGTTCTCTGACGCGGGCGATGCTCACGCTGGTCCAAAAATAATTCTGGCTGTAGCCAAATGGATCCTTCTTCCACTAAATCTGGAAGGTTGGTTTGAATTTGGAACCTGGTTCCAATCACCTTCTTCAAGCAGGAAACATGAAAAACAAGATGTAGCTTTGACTGACTGGGCAGAGCTAACTGATATGCAACTTGTCCCACACGCTTGAGAACCGTGTAAGGGCCATAAAATTTGGGTGCTAGCTTCTGACACTGCTCTGCCTTGAGGGAATTTTGCTTATATGGTTGCAGTCTCAGAAACACCTGATCCCCTTCGGAAAATTGACGTTCAGAGCAACCCTGATCTGCTTGTTGTTTCATTGTATTCTGGGCAATGACCAAGTTCTCTTTAAGGGTATGAAGGATATCCTCTCGGACTGTAAGTGTTGGGTCAACCGCCTGGATCTTCGAGGTACCTGGTAAGTATGAGAGAACTGAAGGTGGCTTCTATCCATACACTGCTTCAAAAGGAGTCATGCGAGTGGCTGTATGGTATGTAGTGTTGTACCACCATTTGGTGAGGGGTAACCATTGAGCCCACTGGTGTTGTTTTTCAGAGGAAAAACACCTCAGATATGTTTCCAAACACTTGTTGACAACTTCCATTTGACCATCTGTCTGGGGGTGATAAGCTGAGATGAGATGCTATTGGGTACCTTGTAGCTTGAACATTTCTTGCCAAAAATTGCTTGTGAAAGTTGGGTCTCGATTAGAAACAATAGAGTTGGGAATGCCATGAAGCTTGAAGACCTGATCCATGAAAGTTTGAGCCACCATGGATGCAATAAATGGGTGGTGAAGAGCAGAAAAATGAGCATACTTGGAAAGGCGATCCACCACCACCATTATGACTGATTTATTCCCTGATTTGGGTAAGCCTATAATAAAGTCCATAGAGATATCCTTCCAAATAGTATGGGGAATCGGAAGCAGTTGGAGGGTGCCTGGAGATTTGACTGTTTCTCCCTTATTATGTTGACATACCTCACATTCAGCCACAAACTTACGGATGTCCTGTTTCATACCCTCCCAGAAAAAAGAACGTTTGACTCGGTCATATGTTTTGGTGAACCCTGATTGCCCCGCTATGGGTGTAGCATGAAGCTCAGAAAGTACCGTGGATTTGAGCTTGGATTGTTTACTTAAATACAAGCGGCCTTTGTATCGAAGCTCATCTTGGAGCCAAGAGTACCCTGGGGGAGCCTGATCCTTGTTCTGCAGTTTCTGGATCAGTAGCGAACTTTTGGGGTCTTGAAGCCATTCCTGGTGCACAGCTTGCAACCAATCGGGTACAATGAAGGAAAGAGAAAAAAGGGATCCTTCATCTTCATACTTTCGGGACAGTTCATCCGCCATGACATTGTCTTTTCCCTTCTTGTAAATGATCTCATAATCATATCCAAAGAGCTTAGTGACCCATTTTTGTTGCTCCTGGGAGGAAATGCGTTGTTCCATAAAGTACTTGAGGCTTTGATGGTCGGTCTTAATTTGGAATCATTGCTCCAAGAGATAAGGATGCCATAATTCAACGACATGCATAATCGCCAACATTTCTTTTTCATAACTTGGTTTTCCCAGATTCTTTTCAGATAGTTGTTTGCTAGTGAAGGCCAAAGGTCGACCCTCTTGCATAAGGACAGTGCCAATACCTTTCCCTGAGGTGTCGCATTCCAACACAAATGTCTTTGTGAAGTCGGGAAGGGCTAGAACCAGAGTGGTGCACATGGTCGTCTTCAAGGTTTGAAAACCTTGAGAAACTGTTGGAGTCCAAGTGAAAGAGTTCTTTTTTAGGAGAGTCGTGAGAGGTGTTGCAATCTTTCCATAGTTCTTAATGAATTTGCGATAATACCCTATGAGGCCCAAAAATCCACGCAAGATTTTGAGAGTCTTTGGGTGCGGCCAGTCTTGCATAGCTTCAATCTTTTTCGGGTCCACCCTGATGCCATCCTTGCCCACCAGATGACCCAAGTATTCTACTTTGGATGCACCAAAAGCACATTTGGACTGTTTCAGGAAAAGATGGTACTAAGAGAGTAGGCTGAGAACTTGATCCACATGAATAAGATGGTCAGTCCATGTCTTTCTATATATGAGGATATCATCTAAGAAAACTAAGACAAAATGATGGAGAAAAGGGCAGAAGACATGGTTCATGAGGCTATGAAAGGTGGAGGGGGCATTACACAAACCAAAGGGCATGACCAAAAACTCGTAGTGGCCCTCATGAGTGCGAAAGGCCGTCTTGGGAATGTCAAAATCTTTCATACGTATCTGGTGATAGCCCAAGCGAAGATCAAGTTTGGTGAAGAATTGGGCGCCACTCAATTCATCCAAGAGGTCATCAATGACAGGAATGGGAAATTTGTCTTTGATGGTTAGTTTGTTGAGAGCACAGAAGTCAGGACACATTCTCAAAGAACCTTCTTTCTTTAGTACCATGACGATTGGAGAGGAGTAAGGGCTCGTACTAGGACAGATGGCTCCGGCAGTAAGGATTTCCTGGACCATTTTTTCAATTTCATTATTTTGTGCAAAGTGGTGGCGATATGGACGTATATTTGGGGGAAGGCTTCCTGGGATAAGGGGAATGGAGTGATCATGGACACCACAGGAAGGAGGGATTCCTTGGCGAGTGGAAAAGACTGTTTGATGTCTAGAAAGGAGGGCTTGGAGGTCTTGGGGAACGAGTGGGATCTCGGTGGCTTGTATGGCGTGGAGTTGGGCTATGACACCCGAATGACCTTTTGTGAGCAATTTTTCCATGCGATGAGAACTGATGATTTCAGGAGAACCCGCAGTGATGCCCTGCAATTTATGTTTGTGGCCTCCTTGGTCAAATTGCATGGTTAAGTTATGAAAATCCATGAGAATGGGACCCAAGGTTCTTAGCCATTCGACACCCAACACA
>ML812212.1:240570-257391 GCA_009831015.1 Picea engelmannii
TAGCTCTCTGATATACGTGCGGGGTCCAACAGTAGTACTCGGCCCAATATCTCAGGACACTAACTAAGGAGGATAGACCGTACCCTTAGCCGTACTACCCGACTACCCAGGTACTAGAGAGTATCTTCCCGAGTGTTGTTCTCTGTGACACTATAGCAGTCCAGCGGCCGATAGGTTTATCTAAAGAGGGCTTTAGGAAATCTAGGTCGATCCGTACACAGGTTTTGTCTGATGTGCTACGACTCGAAGGGGTACCAACAGGGGTTACAAGGGTGGCCAACAGATGTGCGCTTAAGAACCACTTGTATTTCCTGTGTGTATGAATCCCTCAACCGCAGGTTTATGCGCATAACGACAGATCTCTGTGTCTTAAAGACGTCGGAATACGTCTCTACCCTGAAAAAAAAATACCCACAATTTCTTCCAAGGAAAGTGCTCTGATACCACTTGCAAGATACTAGATATATAAAATATGCAGAACATAAATGAAATTCTAGAAATGACAGAATAACAGTAAAATATCCAGCATAATATTCACAATACACAGAAATGATATACAAAATAGCAACATAAGAAACACTTTGATTCATATAGCAATGTTCACAAGCCTATTCGAGGGGGAAACCTCCAGTCGAGCAGCGCTCTATTACAATAATCTCCAAGCTAGGGTTCACATACCCTCGCCCCTTATTTATACTAAATATGTCGATTAAGAGAATCATCTAGAGGAAGATCCTTCTAGAAGCAAAATCTTCTATTAGGTCTTCTTACATCCGCCCTATTCTATTTTATTGAAAGGTCTTATTAATATTGACCTTTATTACATCTGAATACATTGATCTACCTATGTGCGGGTTAGGACCTTAACAATGAACGATGAGCCATCAAATACCTCTAGGTAGTAAATTCACACACTCATATTACACTCCTACCCGATTTTTGAAGATTTTGAAGTTGATGCTCGAGCTCTAAATACATTATCTCCAGCCATCAGGCCTTATCATCTTCTAGAAGATAGACACTATACATGTATATCTTTTTGATTTTGAGATGTAGATCCACTGTGTATTGTTCATGGCTACACTTTATATAGTTATATGACATGTATCTACAGTGTATTTGATTGGTAGCCATGACTTTATTTCATTCTGAGCATGGGTATGCCCACCTCGGAGAGACAATTTTTATTTTGTAGATGGCACCTCTCGAATTCTGGTCCTTGGGTTCACCGGTTTAGTACGTTGATAAAGATTGATAATGTATTTCAGCCATCATATTCTCTTCTGACCTCACACATTAGGGGGCATATGTTATAAACCTAATTTTCACCAGACATACTTACCTGACATTAGGCCATCTCATATGCCTTTTTTTCCAAGCCAGTATTGAACAACTCTTCCTGAAAACACCATTTTTAAAGGCCCACACGCCCTGCTCCACTACAGCCCGTGTGTACACTCTAGATGACCCACTACAACCCACATGTAACTACAAAAGCACGAAAAATGGAAAGTTGTCGATGGAACACACAGTTTTGGGTAAGTTAGCTAAACCTTTCGACCATGCATGGCCAGTCATTCGACTAAATACCTAGCTCCTTCTAGACTATAAAAGAAGGGGTAGGGGTCCCATTTGAAAGGATAAAAATCATAGTAAAGAAACTCTACCCGAATTCGTATTCCCCTTTGCCCAAGATTCTGGAACCATTTTGTGATTTCAACGAAGAAGAGAAGCAAGTGTGTTAACAGTTGGTGAATAGTAAAAGAGGAGCCCAGGACCAAATTTGTGGATCAGTAGTCGTCTTCATCATTGTAAGTTTCTTTAATGAAGTTAATAATAAAGAAGTACTTTTCCCATCCCACCATATGAGGTTTTCATTGTTTATTGCGTACATGTTGATTAAATCTCTAACCCATTAATCCATAGATCAAATGCATGCGAAGTTCTTTGTTTGTATTTTGTGAATGCAGGTCAGCCTTGGGAGGAGAGTTGTAGTCAAAGAGTGACCAAGCGTGAAGAGGGATCGATACCAAATGCCGAAAATAAGGTATGTTCACTTGATCTTCTTAACTGTGTATTTTCTTAAGAATAATGGGGATTAGGTCTGGGATGATGGTAAAAAGTAGGAATATTTAGGTCTTTTATGCATGCATGATAAAACCATAAGTGCTAGTCCGTAGGGGGATTTCCCACTCACAACATAAGGGGGACATACAAAACTTTTAATTAGATGGTTTTAGTCTTCTTTTTGGCCCTTGACCAATTTTTGGAGAACCTTGGTCATGTTTGACCATTTTTGGGACTTTGACAGGCTGGTCGAAGGCGAAGCGCAAGGAGAAGTGGATATCACGGGATCTCGCCCCCTTTTGCAAGATTTTTGGGTTTAGGGTTTATGTAATGGGTATGGGATGCCTGCCCATGGGTTAACCCATGTTTAGACCCCTTTTGCAATGTATAAATACATATCTAGGCGATGTAAGAAAGTAGTAGTAGTGAATGTTTGTGGCTTAGGGCGGAGGTAGAGGCTTTGTGCATACTATGTGTTAATAATTACAGAGATAGGTGAAAGTGATTGTAAAGAGATGGCGTGAAGACTATGTAATAAGTCTTTGTGTTGTGACCTAACTTGGGGAAGGAGAATCTGGCGAGGTGCACGCAAATATCCTGTCCTACGCGGAGTGGGTCTTATGGTTCTATGCATTAAACAAAGATAATAAAGAGAAGAAGAGTTGGTGGAAATAGCCACACGTTGGGGGTGAACCACGTATATCCTATGTTGTGGTTTCTTTATGCATCATGGTTGTTATTTGAGTTATGCTTATTGTAGCAATATATGTTAGATGCATATGATATAGTATCTTAGTTCTTAGTGATGTGAATGAATGCTAGATCTGATCTATTTCTATATGCTAAGTGATTGGATGTGTTAGATCTTGTTGAATATTATGTTGTTCAGTAATTAGGGTTTTCTCATGCGAAGTGGATAAGAGTTAAATATTAATGAATGTTAACTGCTAAGTGCTCTATTAAGTATTGTGATCATAGATTTGTGTCCTTGCTAGGTTGTAGACACTTGAGTCCTACAAGCACCCCTACCTCTACCTCAGGTGAGACTTCATCTGCTTCGTAGGTGTTGCCAAAAGGGTCGGTAGTTAGGGTTTTGTTGGTGCATTGTTGAAGCATTGAACCCTGGGTCTTCCCCTATGCCAAAAAATGGTTTTGTTGACGGGACCTGAAACTGTGATTGCTGGGAACTGAAGAAAAGATAAATCTTTATGCATAGATCTGTTGCTTTAGTGTGCAGTATTCTACTTGACTTGTGAATCTCTTTGTTAAGAAAAGAAGCTTGATCTGAAGAAAAGAGGTAAGATCTTAAATCTTTGTGCTCTAATAAAGGTAAGATAAGTGAAAAATTTTGTTTCGAAAGAATGGATCTAGGTATGTTTGATAGATTTTGTCTTAGTCTGAAAAATACGGAACAACTAGAAGAAAGAATATTTGATATGAATAGATATGATAGAAATAGTGAAAGATATGTTATTCCTATGCATAGAAAGAACAGTTGTACTAACAAGTGGATGCAGGATCATAGAAAGAATTTTTTGTAGATCCACCACTGCAATCCCAATGCGCAGTACATGAAAGGTTGGTGTTGTATCATTTTCGTCATCTAAATGAGAAAAGAGGGATACTTGCAAGTTCAGTTGGGTTAGATGAACAGGACAGAAGTTAGTGCAAGAGTTAGAAACATCAAGCACAAGAAACAAATAAACAACTAAGATAACAACAATTAAAGAAACTAAACTAAAGTGCATAAGGAAATTAGAACCAAAATCAACCAAATAATTGACCAATATTCATGCCACCAATGGATAGATTGTATTAGCAGGAAAACACCAAATAGAAAGGGAGACTTATAGGTCCCCTCTTCCTCCAAGGGAGGGCTCTTGAACCCCCAATGAAAGATCTCTTCTTACAAATAGAAAACTAAAAGGAAATGGTGAAGAAATCCAAAGCTCATTCACTCAAGAGGTGATGTGAATGGCCCAATGAAATGGTGCTTGTATGCTCCAATGAGGAAAGAGATTCCTTGTAGGAGAATAGAGGAAGCATAACAATAAAAATAGATTCTTGAAAATATAGTGCACCCATGGCCTCTTTTTATAGAAAATCTTTGAGGCATTATCCAACCAGTCTTTAGTGTGAACAAGGGGCCCCTTAGGTATTTAACTAGCCCCCCACTCAGATTCAGCTCAGATTTGGGGATCAAATCGACTTTGGATTTGAATCAGAAGTGGGTGGGAGGATGAATAGAATCATAAATGCATAGTTCTAAGGTGTGCACAGATTTTTTCATACACATTCGTGCATCGGGTGCATATGCACTTTCCCTGCATTTTTGACTGGCTCACATGCACGTGCTTCCTTTACATTCTGAGAACATGTTGATTTTATAACCAGTTGTATAGTTTGTTCCCTTTGGAAATTCATTTTTGGGCCATGAATGAAATAATAGGTGTTTGGAGATGCTGGATTCCTATAACTATTTGTGGACGAAATTTCAATGATAACAGATGCCCCCTGATGTGTGAGGTTAGGAGCACACGTATAGCCGAAATACATCAATGTTTCTTGTACTAAAAGTACCATTGTAAGAGAGAGTGTTTGAGAGGAATTGTAAGAGAAACCCATTGGAGGGAGAGGGGAAACTGTGGGACCCAAATCTTTCGCTAGGTGTGGAAAAATAAAACTGTGTACAAACAAGGCGGGCATGCCCCATGCTCATGTCATGTAACTCAAAAATGTGTAAGATAGTAACTGAATTTGTATGATGACATAGATAAATGCAGCACCCTTCGGGGCAATTTGATAATAGAAGAGGACAATTTTGATGGTGAACATACATTGAAAAGAGGTGATGACACCTGTAAGAAGTGTTGATGATTCGCAGGCATTGATAGCCCAACAAATTTAAGAGGTCTTTGATGAATACAAATAACCGTAATAGTCACAAAATAAGACCCACCGTAACATGAGATAATTTTGAAGTCAAATGTTATAGGGGTCAATGATAGCATAGATGCCTGATGGTAAAGGTAATGAGAGTAAAGATATTGTTTCCCTTCTGGAAACTATGTTGATTTCGACAAAAAGGGAGACGCGACTTCGAGAAGCAAAGGGATTTTGGAAATCCACGTGGTGAGATCAGGAACTGTTGAGGAACATGGATGAATTTGATATGCGGTGAGACAAAATACTTCCCTTGGTTGGATATATGTGTAAATTATGAGTGGTAGCAACCATGAAACTAGATCGAGTGTCAGGGGGACTACTAGACATGGGGTTAAATTGTACCAGAGGTGTGACAAAGTGGACAAACTTAGAGATCAGAGGTGTATGGACTGTGGGATACTTGGGGCTTATGGATGATGTCGATGAAATTAAAAGGTAACATAATACCCCAACCAAGGGTGACATGGGTTGCATTTCCAGGAAAGGAAGGTCACTAAAGGTGATGACAAAAAATATGTAAATGATGGAAATAAAGGTTTTGTACAATTACCGAATGAATACAAAATCAGGTGGGATAAACTTGCAGATACAGAAATGGGTTCCCCAGTGTAAGACGGCTTGGCCTATGAGGGAACAAGTTTGGAGGAAGAACTGATGGAGGGTGAGGGCCCCATAGGTGGGTTTCTGTTTGAGGGAAATGAATGGAGGGAAATTTGCAGATGGGCAAGCTGATTGTGGATGAAATGGAAAGCTGATGACACTATGAGGGTGAATTCAAAGTGAAACCATGATGAGATGTCCGGGGAGTCCATTGGTAATGCTATCATAATGAGGAGAAGAAGTATGTGTTTGATTCTCAAACATTTGTGAAACTACTGAGACTCCCATCCCTAGGGGGTGAAAGCAGCATGAGTGTCAAAGTGCCAAAGGGGAATATGAATGGGACAACTCATGTGGGGGAGAATGATACCAAGTGAAAGTACTTGAAATGCAGTGGGGGTGATAGTACTACAGATCTGGGTGTGAGGATCCTACAGGAAAATATCAGAGGGTGTGACTGGGAAATGAAATTGATATTCAGAGGGAATGATTACATGCCAGTGTCAATCATATACTTGAAGGGGATGCGTTGATGAGTGATGATCAAGTAATTTCACACATAAAAACAAAATACTCGATGTGGACAATATCTAAAGATAAAGAAAATATAATAATTATTCAATAATGGTAAATGTGAGCATGTGTAACTAGGCGTGATGTGAAAAAAATGCTCCTCCAAGGCCGAGGATGGATGGGGACCCGGGGAATGTGACTATGTAGGTAGCAGGATCCTAATCCAGTTGTTAAAGATGGATTGGAAAATAGATGCTCTGAGCTCCTATAATTGAGTTCAGAAGTTTGGAAAAAGGGACTATATATAGTTGTAGGGCCTATAATGCCACCTCATTTGTACCTGTTGTCATAATGAGTTTACGAGAGGTTTGAGAGGATATTTGGAGATTCTAGGAGATCAATCTAGTTGATCTAGGATTAGTGAGAGCCAAGTTAGTGGTCTCATCCTCCTACATAGTAGTTAGGATTTCCTTTTTGGGCAGGGTCATATGGATGGTCGTACTGAGACATTTTGTGAGGGTGGGCCCTGCAGTGCATGGTTGATCGAAGGATTACCATGCTTGGGTGCACAGTTGTAATGAAGATAGTTGTGCATAGGGGCACCTGAATGGGAAAAACATGAGCGCATTGGATGTGTGCATGTTTGAAGTACAACTGCAAATTCGTGCATGGCTATTTTGTTGATAGTTGTGCACGTGTGCGCAACTGTGCAGTGAAAAGTCATGGATGGATGCATGCCTAAGTGTGTGGTAGGGGCACATGAATGTGTGCCTATGTATTCGATAGTTGCGCATTGATGCACAACTGTTTGAATAACAGGCATGTGCCTATAGGGGAAACAATCATGCACATGAGGCAAAGCTGAGGGGGTGTAAAAACTTGTCTTTTTTGAGATTTGGCATTTTTATGGTTTTTGATGTCTAATCAATTACTGTGTATGTGGATGTAGGTGACTAGTTCAGGATTCCAGTCCACTAAAGGGAGAGGGACTGGGCATGCCTTAGAGAGGCAATGAGGGATGAGGAGTCAGGTGTGCAGGGACCTTTGGCAGCCTGTGGGTTGCTAAATTTCTTTGAATGCTCATTGTTGTAGGCACAAGAGTACCTACTGCAGTTTATGCTATCTATGTGGATAAATGATGTGCAATGATTCATTGTGTGGGGGGAGAAAATGGCATTCTCTATGAAAGAGGATGTGTATTTCTTGACTGGGCTCCCTTTTTGGGGAATCACTCTACCGATTGATCCCCTGTTGCCAGAGGATAGATAGTTGGTTGACCTGGCACATACGTATTGTTCCCGGGAGGACTTTATGTCAGGCTTGATGGTGTGGATTGGGGCGATGGATGCCCTTGTTCATTATTTCATTGAAACGATGATTGTGAGGTTCTATGGATCCTTAGCTACTCAGTAGATTAGTGGTGGTTAGTTGAGGATCATGTAGAGGGAACTGGGTGGAGAGAATTTTTCCTGGGGCTTGATGCTACACACCAAGATGATGGGGAAGATCAATAGGGATCGAGATACTGATTAAGAATATTTCACCTTTATGTCAATTATGGTGGCCTGGTTCTTGGAGAGGGTGCCTATGTTGCGCCCTAGATTTTTGTTGGATACACCTAGTGTGCGGGAGCTAGGATTGATGTGGTGGGAATCGATCTTGATAAGACATGGGGGTGGGGAGGGTGGCCATTACTTTAAGACCAAGCTAGCACGTGTGTGGTGTTATATGCCACAGATCATCCTGCAATAACCATATGGCAGGATGGACTATTGTCAGGATCCTGACATGGTCTTACCTACTGGAGAGGTTTGGGACCACTGAGTTATGTTGATGTATTTGATGTTTTGTGTTTTGGATATTATATCATATGTTTTATGCATGGATGGATGTTAATGATATCATTTGTTTGTTATGTGTGTAGATGTGGGGCCATGTGGATGAGAAGTAGAGTTTGTCAAAGTGTCGGCTCATCAGGGGCCTCAGATATCGTTGTGGGGAGAGCAACGAGTAAGAGAGAGACATTGGAGGGACGAGGCCAGCTATTGATGATAGAGATGTGAGGAGACAACGATATGATGACCTTGGTGTAGGGATGTCACATGCTCCTCTGGTAGAGGCCAGTGGAGATTTTGAGAAATTTCATCACCGATTGGAGGTGGTGTTACAGGGAGTTCTCGAGGGTATGTGGATGCAAATATAGGATGAGGGAGTCTTGGAGCAGTGCGTGGGCCTTCCGGTGGGTTTGTGGACCCTGATCCACAGACCAGCAGTAACAGGGGAAATGATGACTGGGAGATTTCCCCCAGGACCTGGAGGTCCTCGAGCCGATGGGGTACCTCCTCTAGAGAGAGGACCAGGTGGTGGATCTTTAGAGGCACCATGAGTACCCTTGTATATATATATATATATATATATATATATATATATATATATATATATATATATATATATATATATATATTTATGTATGTATGTATATATATTTATTTATATAGGCCTGTGAGCCCATTTAGTATAGGGTGATGTGACACCTATTTTGTACCTATAGGGATGAGGGGGTTCACCTACCTATGGGTGATGTACATGTTGTACTACTTTTTTGTAAACATTTCTGGCATAGTGATTGAGATATATATATGGATATACATTTTTGGGATTTGTGATGTTCACATGTGATGATGTTTTTTGGTGCTTTTTATGATGTCTAATCTATATGTTGTGACAAAATTTTGATCATTTGTGTATGTGTAATTGTGTTTTGATGTGATAAATGCCAATCTAACACTAGGTTAGCCATATTATCTGCAATTTGATTGAATTATCATGGAATATATGTAAATGTGATTGAATCAAAATGTCAAGATAAAAGTCTAACTTGTAGGTATTTGAGGAAGAGGCAGGGATTGCAGACATAGTACACATTGTTGAGCTGAAGGACGATGAGCTGGGAATATAGTAGGATGCTAAGGTGACGAGTATGGCGATGACTAGCCTCGAAAAGGAGGCCAATGAAGTTTGTGTATTAGGTTTGGTTGTTGGTGGCCAAGCCCAAACATATGTCACTGGAGTGAAGTAGTTCATGTGAGGGGGTATAGAGGGCCCAAGCGGCCAAAGCGATATTCTGTGTCCATTGGCTAGCTTCGTCAGCGTAACCTATGTGGTAGGGTGATGGAGGAGGCATTTGTCAATAACATAAATGGTATATTAGATATAAGGAGTGGAGGAAAAAGAAGACTAAAAATTCTACAAAACGTGTACAAAAAGAAAAATCCTAGTGTAGAATGACTACTCTTAGGCGTAAAATTTCTTTAAGTACAACCCGTTGATGGGTTCTTTGAGAGAGTAGCGTTTGGGAGAGGCCAGGATGTATGCACCTTTAGTGAGGCAGTGTTGAATTATGTAGGGTCCATGCCATAATGACTCGAATTTTCCATGGCTGAGGGTATCATGAGCGATATTGTAGGCAAGGATGAGGTATCATTCATTAAATGAGCGAAGGTTGACATGGCAGTCAAAGGTGGCCTTCGCCCAATTTTTATCCACCTCATTGTTCTGTAATGAAGACCGATAGTCTTCATCAAACAACTCTAATTTCAACAAGCGCTTCTCCATTGGAGCAGTGTCAGGTAATAGCTCAATAGCAGTGCACAATGTGGAAATTTTAGACTCGATGGGGAGAGTGGCTTGGAACCCATGGACAAGATGAAATGGTGTAAAGCTAGTGGAGTTTTTAGATATTGTGCGATACACCCATAGTGTTGAGAACAACATATGATGCCAATTGGTCTTATGTTTGTTAACAATGTATTGTAACATGGTTTTGAGGACCTTGTTTACTGCCTCTACCTGTCTGTTGGATTGAGGGTAGTAGGGGGAGGTGAACTCATGAGAGAAGCCTAACTTTGAGGAAATTTTGATGAAGAGATCATTATCAAAGTGTTTTTCATGATTGGAGACCAATTGTAATGGTACTCAGAAGCAGGAAATGATGTGATTAAAGAAAAAATGAATTGCGGTGTCAATGGTGTTGTTGAAGGTGGGCATGGCTTTGACCCACTTGGTGAAGTAATTGATGGCCACGATAAGGTACTTGTGTCCATTGCTTGATGGATGGTTTCAAATCATGAAGTCAATGCCCCAATTGTAAAAGGGGCTGACGGTGATGACTGGGTGTAGAAGGGTGGGTAGCACTCATGCTTTGTGGGCATAAAGCTAGAATTTGTCACACTATGTCATAGCTTGGATACAGTTGTGAAACAATGTGGGCCAAAAGTAGCCTGCTTGAGTGATTTTCTGAGTGGTGGACATCCATGGGAGGTGACCCCTGCAAGTGTCATTGTGGAAATCATTTAGAACTTTGTCAGCTTCTTCGATGGTTAAACATCGACGAAGTATAGTGTTGACGCCTCATCGATATAACATGTCACCGATAAGGAGGTATCGAGGGGACTGATGGAAAATATGTCGACGATCATCTCGGGAGAGGTGGGTTCCAAATTTGTGCATGTGAAGGTAGACGAGGATATCACTGTACCCATGATCATCTGAGGGGATGTAGAAGAGGTGTTTGTTGGGGAAGTCTGTATTGGTAGGTGAACTAGTAGTATCTGAGGGAAATGTCGTAATGAGTTCGGAAAGGATGAGGGATTTCTTGCTCTTTGGTGTTTAAAATTCGAGGCCGTACTCCTGAAGGATGACGATCCATTGGGAAAATTTTCCATAAATTTGTCGGCGACTGAGAAAGTATTGCATGGGGTTGGAATGTGCAATGACTTTGGTGGTGTGAAGAAGGATATAATGGCGTAGTTTCTGGACTATGAGGAAAACTTCAAGGGTGAGTTTCTCTTCATGATTGTACTTCAAGGGTGGCCCTGAAAGGTTTTTACTAATATTGTAAATTACATGCTCGTGGCCATCATTCCCTAGTTGGACGAGAACTCCTGCTACTGAGATGACCGAGGCTGATAAGTAGAGGATGTAGTCGCGATCATAGTCAGGTGGAATAATAAAAGGGGCCTTGGAGAGAGATGATTTTAAATAATCAAAAAATATTTGGGAGTGTTCATCCCATTGTAATGGGATATCATGACATAACAAGCGAAGGAAACAATGTGTGCGAGTTGCATAATCGGGGACAAAGCAGTGTAAAAAGTTATCTTTGATTTATAAGCTCTGCAGCTGGTGTAAATTTTGAGGTGGTGGAATTTATGCGATGGCTTGGACTTTGAGGGGGTCTACAGTGATGCCGCATTGGGAAAAGATGAACCCAAGGAGGCGTCCAACGGTGAAATGAAATACACACTTGAGGGGGTTCAAGAAGATATTTTACTAATGACACCTTTGAAAGAAGACTCGTAAGTCATCTAGATGTTGAGTGCATTTCTTGGATCGAGTAGTGAGGTCATCCCAGTATGCGAGGATGATATGAGCCATATCATGAAAAAGATATGTCATGGCCCGTTGTAATGTCGCACCGGTGTTCTTGAGGCCAACAGGCATGACACGATATGCAAAAGTACCCCATGGAGTAGTGAATGCAGTTTTGTACTGGTCTATTGGATGAATCTAAATTTGATTGTAGCCTGAGAAACCGTCCATGAAGGAAAAGGATTTGTGACCAACACAATCATCGATAATTTTGTTGATGAAGGGTGTTGGGAAGTTGTTTTGGGATAGGTGTGATTGAGATCACAAAAGTCAGTGTAGACGCGAATAGTGCCCTATTTTTTGTTTACAGGGATGGGGTTGGAGACCCATGACATATATGCGATGGGGTATATGAACCCGACAAAGCGTAATTTTTCAATTTCATCTTTTATGGTCACTTATTTGGATGGGTGCAATGGGAATTGTGATGGTTCTCTCAACATAAACCAGATATCGAGATACCATGGGTTAAAAACTATAGTCAGGTGTAAGATTTCCATGGGGAAATGGACCGGAGAATTGGGGGGATTTGGGGGAAAATATTTATATAGAATACACATGAACCATGGAGGAGTGGGAAGTGCCTCAGGATCAGGAGAGATAATATTAACTACATCAAGGGATGGAGTAGGGGTAATCCCTAGTACCTTCGACAGTGGGGGAGGTGTAGGATTTTGAATAAGGGTCATTTGGTGATGCTTATATTCAATGATCATAGGACAATGGTATGTGAGATGGTTAAGTGATTCACAGAGAGAGAAAGTGAATCTCATTCATTCATTGACTGAGGTCATGACATAGTGGATGTCAGTGACATGGGTATTGGATGACACGAAAGGAGGGAGTTCTTGCAGACAGCTCTGGCGTACTACCATTAGCATTTGTCAAAACTGAGATAGCATAGGTGTTGACGGGCGAAATTGACCGTCCATCAACTGGGAGAGTGGAACCGGACCGGGGTTGTTTAAATAACCCAAGCTGTTTGGAATGGACCACCCTGACGAGTTTAACGGCTCCGTTGGCCGCTCTAAGGTCTCCTACGAAAACCAAAGACAGAATTGATATGAGCTAAGTAATCTAAACAAACTAAACTAAATAAAACTAATAAAACAAACTAATATTAAACTAAAACTAAATATAACTATTCTAACTATTATATACAATCCACTAATTACTATTGTAATAACTCAAATCAGCTATCTAATTATCAGCTGCAATGTTACTTATCCACAAATGTACACTATAAACAATCAACAGATTTAATTAAAACCTGCAAAACTCATGTATTTTCTCTGCCCTACGACAACCAATAATCTCTTTTTGATTTTTATATTTTATGAAAAATAAATAAACATTATTGAAATTAAGCAATCTAATATATTAACTGAAATTAAACAATCTAATATAAATCTAATTAAGATTATATCTGAATTAAACTACTTAATAAAAACAGTAAACAACAGACTAATTGACCTGGAAACGCTCCAAGTCTACCCTGTGTATGATGACTTCTGAGTTGATCAGAGGAGGAAACTCGCACCGAATTGGTTCAATAGCTTCTCGTAAATGATAGGCTGTGCTGCTCCTTGAAGTGTTTTACAGGACAAACAAGACATAAAAGAAAATCATAACAATCTTATGATTATAAATTCCTGCAATAAGAGAAATCTGTTATGCAAGGACTTATATATAACAATTCAATTCATGAAGAAGATAAACCTGTCATTCACAAACTGGATTAACAATTGTTATCTCTTTTATCTATTTGGAAGAGAAAAAGTATGGATAACAGTGATCAAAATTATATCATGTGTATATAATTTAGATAGCTAAAGTAGTCATAAACCATAAACAAAGTGATATACAAAACATGAAACAAAATGTTGATATATTGAGAAGATAAAGCTGTGACAAAACATCAATTCTGCTTCTGTCTGTATTAGAACCCCATATCCTTGTTCTCTCACAAATGAGGATGATGATTATTACAAAAATCATAAGTATATATAGGTTTCTTCACAAGGTAAAACTTCCTTGTGGATAATATCAAATTGTTTTACATAATCTCGGAGATATCCCAAAATCAACTAAACTAAGCAACTAAAGTGAAAATGAAATATTTGAAATATCCCCTAACTACTCATCATATCTACTGCCAATTCGAATTTACCTGCAATAGAACACAAATATCAAATTAGAAAGATATTTCATTAAGAAAACAATAAAAAATTGATTCTACAGACTTAGCTACAGAATCATCTGATTCTGTAGCTAGTCAAAAATAACATACAGGACCAGATAACAATCAAATGAAATCAAATCCAATCATCTTTTAATAATCATCAAAAAACGAATTACTAATGATTCAATTGAAATTATCATTCAAATTAAACAATATCAAAATGAATGCAATCGAAACAGAGTAAAGAATGCTCTGTTTTCAGTTACCATAAAACATGGTCAAATCTTGACAGGCGTGTTTCGTATCAAACGAAATTAAGTAGTGAATCAAATCGTATAAGATACGATGTAATCGTAATCAATACAACCATAATCGAATAGAATCATAATCATATAAGATATGATATGCCACAACATAATTATAATCGATACAATTGAACACAAAATAGATTTGTTACAGCTGTAACGATATACATAAAATTCATGTCGTTTCAATCAAATATGGAAAGACAGTTACAATGTGAGTGTTTACATAGTCTACAGACAGGATCACATAGTGATCGTAACCATTGACAAGAGTAATAATCATAGACCGAGTAAAAATTAGAGCAGATCGTAACTGAGTTAAAAATAGAAACAAGTCGCTATTCTGGGCATGATCGGCTTCGTTCTTAAGTTAAATTTAAACAGTATATTCATTGTAATATGAATTGAGTTGATAACACGGTCAAACAAAACAATGTGAACCGAATAGTTGGATACAACAGTTATGACCCACATCGATTCTCAACTTGGTTACACCTTAACAGAATGGTACTCGAATTGGTCAATAGTCATAAAATCACAACAGTTAACCATAATTGCTAACCACATCATCTGGAATATCAACAATTCGGAATGTGAATTCGACTGTGTTTGGAATTGAAATACCAGAAATGGCCTGTGTTTAGAAGAGATTTTAACAAATTTAATCAATAACAGAGTATCCAATTCAAACTAAATTACAACAATCAAATCCAATCATGATCAAATCAAATCAGAACTAAATCTAATTAAAATTTTAACGATAACGAAAATTTATTTATCAAAACAAAATTATATACAACAGTGCATGCTTGTGTGACAGAGAAAATACACTATATACACAGAGTTTATGAATATGTCATATAAATGGGTGAAAGTCATACCAGCGAGGTTGCCCGGGCTACGCCAATTTCGAATTGACGATTGCTGTAGCCGACTTGACATTCTTGAATAGAATTGAACCTGTTGTTCACTGTCTCTTGTCAGTGGGTTGCACCTTCGCTTTATGACTGGTGATTTTTGCCACTTGATCCTCCAGAGCATGAATTATGGATTGCAACATCGACACATCTAGGTAGTACCTTTCCAACCATAAGCCACACCGATCGCATGGTGGAACAACTGGTTGAGCAGGAGAGGGTTTCGATGAGTCATCGTGGGTTCCACGAGGCATTTCAATGCCTGGTAAATTGGGATCATCCCACAAACAAGGTGGTAGGTTTTTGACAAAGTCGTATGAAGGTTTGTCACACAGACCTTCTGAGTAGGGATACTCATTTACCAGGAAACGTTCAACCTCTGAGTCAGAATCTTCGCTGACCATGATAGGCTCAGGATTAACAGGAATTTTGGGTTTATTTCTTGCCATGCGAGAGATTAATCGAGCGTTTTTCTTGCCTTTAGAATTCGCACTAGCTTTAGATTTAGGATTTTTTTCTATGGGTTTAGCAATTTCGACTTGTTTGGTCACAGACATGGGCAAGTTCATGGGTGAGTCGGGTAGAGATTTGGGTAGAAGAACGTTGTAAGGAACAGGGGGGACAGGCTTTCTTTCGCTCACCATAGGTTTATCAACCTGTGGTGGGATTGATTCCTCAAAGCTACTTCGACTTAGAAAATCACTCCAATAGTCACGGTGTAACCCCAACTCATAAACCATAAGCATTTTAATTAACCCAAAATGGAAAAGGTTGGTATCGGCCTGGTTGCGTTTATATCTTTTAGCCATCTTAAATAGACTCCTATGCAGGTAGTGAGGCATATTAAGCTCATAGCCTATAAAATCCATCAATAGACGAGGGTGAAACAAGAAAACGAACCCATACCTACCCTCGCAAGTAATGAATTGCTTGGTTATCATTAGCAGGTCATGCCAACATTGCTTTAGCATATTTGTGGGCAATCCTTTGTCACAGGAGTTGACCATCCGAGATCGGAAGAACAATGTCCATGGGACATCTTTCACTTTGCAATTTTTTGACCACTTCTGTCCAGTAGCAGGCAGACCGGTAGACAAACTAAGAAATTTCTCATCAATTTCCAGATGCACATCCCCAACCTTGGCTCGGCAACCATCGAAGGTTAATGCAAATTGTCGAGCCACGCTAGGGTTATAACCATCAAATCTTCGTATGAACGGGAGCCATCCAAATTCCTCCAGGTCGTTATAAGCACCATCGAACATCAACAATGCTTGGCAACTGTTGGGCTCGGCCCTTATGACTGGAGCCATGGCTTGTGTGCATAGTAGGGTTTGAATTGAACAATACAATACACAAGGGCAGAAATCGTTATGGCTAACAACTGCAAGTGCACAAAAGGGAAAGAATCAATGTATGCGTGCGAAGGTGGTGGGATTATCATTGCCATGCAAAGCATTAATGGTTGAGTAAAACATTGTTCCATCAATAATCATAATGTTTAAAACACATTAATCGGCCAACACAAAGATTTAAACGGTGGATAGTGATACCAAGGCACCATTGTATCGTTTGAAATCAAACTCAATCAATATAGAATCAAACCCAAAGTTAATTCGTGCCATTGTAATAATTCAAAACATTAAATCAAAACCAAAAGTTCAAGCAATGCGCGATTTCATAACTTCAAACCATTGCCATTCAACATGAAATCGAAGCTCATATAGTGACCATGCGTTTGTCACATAATATATAATCAAAGTTTATAAAACATTGTGTCAAGAGATTTCATAAAATCGATAAGCCAAGAGCTTATAATAGTCAAGATCATATCATATAGAAACGAGATTAACCATGACCC
>ML812213.1:69944-86386 GCA_009831015.1 Picea engelmannii
ATCCCTTCCATAATAGGATCCATTGTATGGTGTTGCCCTACCTCAAGGGTTTGATATAATAAAGTGTGGTTTCTTATATCTTGCTTTGTGGATCTATTGTATATTCAGTAATTGTGGTGATTATATTTGTAGATCTATTCAGGTTCTTAACAGTAGCAGTTGTTGCTAAATTTGGCCAAGACAAAATCATGGAGGATCGACTTTACCAATTGAATAAGCTAGAAAAAGGAAGATTTATCGCAATGTGCCACCAAGAAGTTCAAAGACAACAATAGAAATCATGGCATGATCGTCATCTAAAAAAGAAAGAGATGAAAAATGGAGACCTAGTTCTACTGTATGACAGCTAGATCAAAGGAAAACACAGGAAGTTAGAGACAACATTTTTGGTCCTTATGTTATAGAAGATATCCGACCGACAGGAACAATTCAACTTCGAACTTTGTTGGGGCATCCATTCAAAAAATTAATTAATAGTTCCCCTTTAAAGAAGTATAATACATAAAGATTAGGAACCCTATTGTCAAAGTTTCTAGAAAGTAATGCCAACAAGGACAGACCAGAACTGGAAATATAACAGTCTTGTCGAAGTTGGAAAAATTTAGATTAAAAATAGTATTAAGAAAGAAATCCTTTTTATTAATAAACTAAAAGTAAGTTATAAATAATTTGGGTATAACATTTAGGTACAATAAATTGTTATAGGAAAAGATAAGTATTAAAGAGGTTCCAAAGCTTGGAAGAAAAAGTAAAGGAAAAGTAGAATGGAGAGAGAAATAAGCCGCTGGTCAATCGATAGAGAAAGTGGATGAAGACGAGATAGAAACATGACTCCATCTCCATATTTATGACAAATCATCATCAAGTGATAGTCGATTGATCGAGGTAGATCCAAATCAAGTGAGGGAGGTTCAAGCGAGCGAAGCCATCATAGAGGGGAATACAATAAAAATAGACGAATGAAGTAATTATCAATAACATAGAATAAGAAGAACCGACAATAGGAAACCTGATGATACAAAAGAAACAGTCAGTCAAACCATGTATCAACCGTGGATCAATAGAGAAGACTTAGTCGGTCAAGCAAGAGAAAAAATCAACCATGAAAATTTTGATTCCAAGAAGGACAATACATTTAAGCCATGACAAGAAAGAACTGTATAACATGGAAAGAACATTAATGCCCGACATAAAACATAAGACCATTGTGGAACCACTAATATAACTTCAGGTCGAATTGACATGCATGAAATCCAAGTGGAAATCTCTACAATTAATGTTCGACAGGACCTGCATGTGTGCCAACTAAGCACTACCCTAGACACCCCCTCATACTATTCAAGCATACCACCAACAATTATTATAGGGGTGTGCAAATCTAAGGAACAACTAGCCACATTTAATCTGAATCTCTATCTCCTACCTACAAATTTGGAGGATGCATATGACTTCGTGTCATTGTTATTTTCTTTCCCACAACAAAGTATAAAGCTGACCGAGAAATTGAGAAAACCTTCAACTTCCCCCAAATTATTGAATACTTTCAAAATAGAATTAGATGTGTCGAGAATGAGAGGACGTGTCTCTAAGATAGTGGAAGGATTAAGACCAAGAAAAAGGTTCGATAGAGCAACCGTAACACCATTGCAAATTCATATGAAGAATATCCGACACCTCCTAAGAGATGGAAAATTGGAGTAAGAAATGGAAAATTTTCACAGAATGGGGGATGGAGGATGGCTATTGGAAGCCCGAAACAAAAAAACCTAGAAAAAGAAGGAATCAGACACCTCCTAGGAGCACCACAAGTCGCTGACTTTGGGCGATGGAAGGAAGAAGCAACAAAGTTTATTTTTAGTTGGTATCACCATGGATATATCTAGCTCGATAGTCTGAAAGAAATAATATGAAGTATTATTCACAAAATCATCGACATTCCAAAGAAAAGGGTTAAGGTCCCAAAAAATTCAAATGCAAATGAATCGATGCGATTTTTGACCGGGTCAACAAGAACAAAAAATTCCAAGGGGTTACTTATCAACAAGATCCTTGACTTGCATGCAATATGGAATGAAATAATGGTATCATTATTCTTTACACCAGTTGGTTAAACTTCCAATATCAAAATGACCATGGTAGAGTCAATCGACCAAATCTTTCAAAAGGAAGAAATCTTCAACTGGTCTGAATACATGGACGACATCATACATAATAACTATAAAGAATGCCAAGAAGTAGGTAAGGCCATAAAATTCCCTTCTTTATTAATATGGATAGAAATGGAGCACTATAGTCCAGTCGGTGAACCTGTGTTCACAATTAATAAGGTTCCAACAATGGAAAAATATAGAATTTTTGTAGCAGAGCAGGCAGGTGCTTCTAGTTCTCTACCTCCATAAGAAATGTTTTGACTTTGGGTCGGAAACTTAAAAGATAGCTAACATAGATGGTGCATCGAACAACCAATTCGTCGGGCCCCGCCGACACCCTGCCATATTCAGTTATAACTCCAATACACCAAACTTTGGTGTGGATTGGAGTTGGCCCCAGAACTGGAGGAGCTACATTATCAACCAATAGTAGAGGAAATATTCATTGAATTAGAAAGATAGACAACCTAGAAGATAGAAATTCCTCCTGAAGTTAACCAACCAGGAATTCCCTAGGTATTTCCTCTTACCAACGCAGGACAATAGGAGGAAAGAGAAGCAAAGTTGTATGCAATCCCTTTTGTCAAAGACTTTGAAGCACTAGAAATCGTTCCTGCATGACCTTCTCCTAGAAAAAGAAAGTAGTTAGCAAAAAAAGATAAAGGAAAAAAGGAATTCGAAGTCAAAGAAATATCTTATTACATAGAAGATATCTGGTGGAATAATTTTCAATTGACTGAAGGTATTTACTTTAATGACCCCATCATCCAATAAAATATGACTAGTATCACTAGAAAAATTGCCGAAAAAATTAAGCAGATAGAGAGGCAGAACCGCCATGAAACTGTTATGATGAAGAATATTTTAAGATCGTCTTTCATACCTAAAAACAAGGAAGCCATGGAGAAAGATAAAGTACAAAAATAACAGGCCAAATATATAAAAAATACACTCCGACAGATTGAAACAAGGGGAGTAAGGAAGCATAAGATAGCTCCAAAAAAGGTCACAAAGACCTGGTCACAGTTAGAATTCAGGATGAAGCCGACACCAGGTAAAAGGAGAGTGACCAACCTAACAATCGAATTGATAAGAGAATCCCCACTAGCTAATACAGTATCCATAGTCAAGGAATGACCCACAAAGAACAAGAAGAGACAACTTATAATTGTTGAGTTATCATAAGAAACAAAGTTGGACTAACCATCTACATTGGTCGACGAAGAGATCAAGATTGATAGGCCAGAGAAGCCCATGTCGGTCGAAGGAATACTGATCCAGTCGAAAATGCACAACAACATGAGTTGGTTAATCAAATACCAATCCAATTGGTCCATCCATTTGAATATATACAACGGCCAGTCGATCATCAGGAAGTCAACCTCTAGGAAACAAACACCTTGGATGTTAATATTAATCAATAAGGACCATTAGAGATTATGACCAACATATCCATAGAAGAAAAACAAATAAAGAAAAAATATAAATTGGTATAACAACAACAACAATAGGAACAAAAAGATTAATCCTTCCTAGAAAATTCTTCAACTAAGGATACAGTACAAGGTATGAAGGAGGCTTAAAAGTCTTGCTAGAAGAAGACCAAAGGGGAAAGAAAGGCGATTTTGGGAAAGAAAGCATGCACGAGGATAGCGATAGTTGGAAGGAAGAACAACATGCGCGCATGCAAGGAAGACATAACGATGGTAGGGTTAGGGTTTTGGTAATATATTGTAACGGTTGAAGAGCCAAAATATATATAAATATCGATACTTAGGTATCGGGGAGAGGAGTGAGGTTCATAGTATTATTGAGTTTTATCTAGTAGCGTTGAGTATTTGCGATATGTAACATTTTGCTGTATGACCTACTTTTGTAAGTTGTTGAGATGAAGAGGCGAAATAAGTTATATATTGAGGGTTGGATCGCAGGCTGAGGAGCCTGGTGCGATCTAGTCCGCCTCATATAGATCTTACCCAACTGAGAATAATTGTAACGCGCGTGGTGCTGTAGATGCGTAAATACTATAATAAAAGAGCCAAAAGCCAGATCTTTGTGGATGTTTCCCAGGAGGGGGTGAACCATGGTAACACCCGTGTTATGAATTTGAATGCATGCATATCTTTATTGTCTTTCAATAGTTATTGTTATGCTAATGAATGGGTTTCTATATTTCTTTCTTATTCGCAATTAACAATATATGACATTCAAAAGCTATCCTAAGTAGTTCAATAAATAGTTCTCACATATCACACTCAATCCTAGGCTGTAAAAACATGAGTAGTACAACCACCCATTAAAGCTATCTTAGGTGAGACTGCGCAGCGCATTCTGTGTGTTGTGTTGCCTTTTGGTTTACCAGGAGGGACGATAGTTTTGAAGGCTTTGTTGGAAACTCGAACAGACATGAACCCTGGGGTCAATAAACTCAAATGGAATAGAATAGTAAGTAAGTTAAAACCAACACATGGTTCTGTTGCCATTGGTAGGAACAAAATAGGATTGAGTAGATGAGATAGGTTGAGCAAGAGAAGAGTAAAGCAAAGAAGAAAGAAATGAACCAATAGAAGGGGATGTTGAGACTATGGAATCTCACAAAAGCAGAGATCGAAAGCTATTTAAGAACAAAAGAGCTGGAGTTTTCACAGAAAGACAATAGAAACCCTAGAATAACACCCCGCAAATATCTTGAGAAATACATGTTTATTGATCTGCATGGAGTCTTTTTCTATGATTTTCCACACTTATTGCAGTAGTGGATACTAAGGTTGAAGGATAACCACGCAACGAACTGGATTCGACAGCTAGAGTGGACCCCAGTACAGATCAAGCAGTTACAACAGGTGAACAACAAATTCACCCGCACAATGGATTTTTGGCTTGATGGTATTGTGGCAGGTTTTATAACAAAGTTTGCAGTAGACACAACAAAGTTGTACAAAACAGTAGAGCAAGAATTTCTACGTGGACCTCGAGGAAGGTATATTTGATCACTAGATACTTCTATCAAGATACTGCTATATAACAAAGGTGTAATGACAATAGAATCAGACAGCTAAATTTCCCTACGTGCATGGGGGAAGGGGGGAAGCACTGACAGAAAGAGGAGAAATGGAAGGAGGAAAGGATAAGGGAAAGGAGGAACCCTTGGACCCGATCATGATGGATGACGACCAGATCAAGTGGATATTGGCAACAACTGGAAAGACACGTAGCGGAGTACCCTACCAATACAAGGTGAATACCAAGAAGAGAGCCATAGCCGTGAGAGAAGTCTTGGAAAGTGATGAGGAAGAGGTAGAGGATATCTGGGCTATGGAGCATATTGAGGAAATCTTGTGCGCAACATATGAGAGGAAGACAAGAGGTCCAATAATGGGAAGATAAGGTAGAAATCATGTCCATATCAATGTCAATGTGGAACCCATAAACCCATGTGCGACTAATACACCAAAGAGAACACCACCGTTTAGACAACCGAAGTTTGGAAGAAGTCCGATAGTAGGAAGTACATCTACAAAAGGAGAAAAAACTGGAGGAGCCAATTCAGGGAACACTAGTCAAGTATCAACACCGCACAGAGGTAGTAGTTCAACATTCAGAATGGAAAGACATGATCCCACCATCAGGCTACCAGAGTTTCGAGGAGAAGGAGCAGAAGACCTTGAGAAACACTTGTTCATTTGTGCGAAGATCTGGGAAGAAAATTAGATCATTGATGAAGATACCAAACTTGCGCAGTTAGCTATTACGCTAAGAGACCGCGCACTAGACTAGTACATGAGTCTAGACGCAAACATTGCACCTGAGACAATAAGGACATTGACAGACATTGAGAAGTTAATGATAAATGAGTTCCATAAGCTGAGCTAAGAGGATCAATACATGAATGAGATGATAGAAATCCGACAGAAACTAGGAGAATCCGTATGGGATATTGACCAGTGATTCAAGTGTTTAAAAGGAAAGTTGAAGTATCTCATGACTGATATGCAACATAGACACCTGTTTGTCAATTCACTACTACCACACTTAAAATATCCATTGCGACAATAGAAGTTTCATACGTAGGTAGAGGATCTGCAGGCATCTCTGCAACTAGAAGAAAACCAGTATCAACAGATGAATGTAGCTATCGAATAACTGAAGGAGGATTTGAAGAACTTAACGTTTTAGCTAAATCAGAATAAGAGTAAGGACAAACGAGAAGAAATTTGGTGTACTACATGGAGGATAGAAGGACTATATGGCAGCCGAAATGCCAAACCTATTACCAACAGAAGGACTATGGTGTGAAATATGCAAGAAATCGGGTCACGATCCATATTACTGCACAATGATGCAGAAATACCAGACAGTCCCAAAGAGTTCATATTGCATTTTTTGCAAGTCAGTAGGCCACAACGACAAAGATTCTAGAACTATGGATTTGATGCGAGAAAGAACATCAGATGCATATAGAGTGCAGGAAAAAATGATGACTGGGCAGTCCGCACCACAGTTTAATCAAGTTCCATCTCCATACAACACTGTGCAACAACAGTATAATACTGCGCAACAACCATATAATAACGTGCAACTGAAGTACAACACAACACAACCTCAATACAATACCACATAGTATAATCAGGCACCTCAGTATAATGTGCCTAGAGGAGATAGAGCAGGCTACAGATGTGGAGGACAAGTGAGAGGAGGTTTTGGATGAGGTAGAGGACCAGTGGTATGTCACAATTGTCAACAACTGAGACATTATGTAAGGGAATGTCTGCTTCCACCAGCAACGTGCATGTATTGTCACGCATCAGACCATGATATAGAGGAATGTCCAACACTACTAGTAAAGATTCAGGAAAAAAGGAATCAGAACAACCAAAATGTTCAGTGAATTTTAACCAAAGCGAGGGATGAAGGACGAAACATCAACATCATTACTTGCGGAGGAGCTAAAATAGGGGATGACACAGTCTAACAAGAGCTAGTACAAAACCAATGGGTGAAGAAGAACGTCGAACCAAGGAATAAGTTTGACGCATAGAAGGAGAGGGAGATATTTAAGCAATCCTGACAAGAATTTCAGAAGGAGGACATTGTGACGACTTCAACTGCGTAGGAAAGCAAGGTAGCACCAGAATATGAAATGCCTCCATTATTGGATCATACCAACGAGATACATTCTATGAGACAAGTAAGTAAAATAAAAGGCTTTTTGCAATCATGTGTAAAAGTATCAAGTGATCCATCATCTATCAAAATATTGCAAAACATATTAGAAAAATGTAGTATCAAGACAGAAGGAAAACTAGAACAAAAGAAAGTTAATCACCTACATACAAGAAGAAGAACCATTAGGGAGTTCATGCAGAATGCCAATATCATAGATTTCAACATGGGAGATATCATACTAGATCTAGGATCTGAAGTTAATGTGTTACCAAAGAAGACATGGAAATGCATGGGAGATCCCACGTTAGAATATTCACCTGTTCAACTGAAATTAGCAAAGCAACACAGAGTCCTACCAATCGGTAGACTAAAAGGAGTGATAGTAGACCTGGATGGAGTGCACACTAAATCCGATTTTAAAGTCATTGAAATAGTGGACAACACGACACCATATCCAACGCTACTTGGTTTGGATTGGGCGTTTGATAATCAAGCCATAATCAACTTGAAAACAAGAAAAATGACGTTTGAGTCAGGAGAATAGAGGGTCATTGCACCATTAGATCCATCGGAAGGGGAGAGGTTTGTAGAACCTACTTTCCTAGACTTAGAGGAAATCAACGAGTTGTACAGAACAACTGCGTGCAATGAGGATTACGTAAACCCAACTGCAGATGGGATACTCAGTTGGCAGAGCATCACTTCATGTGAAACAGAATCAGGCACTAGTTTAGAGAATTGGCAACAAAGGCTACACGAAGTATCCATGAGAAGATGTGCACGAATAGATCGTGCAGTAAGATGGGTCGAGACGAAAATAAGGGAACCACCCAGTTTCCATGGAATAAACGATTTGGAAACATTCTTGGCACAGTATGAAGATGAAGTTTTAGAGAATCAGAGACTACTGACACTTGATGTAGACTCAAAGCCACACCCACAAGATGGTGGGGTGCACACAACGAGACAATCATAGATTGGTACAAATGTAAGTGGTTACTACGCATAAGGTTCAACGCAGAACAAAAAAACAATGAGTGGCAGAAGTATGAAGGAAAAGGGGAACCAATAGAATACTTGGAGGAGTGTAGAGCACTGTGTAAAATGACACCCCCATAGGAATGGCCTCATCATTTTATACACACCCTAGAGGGCATACCAACAAACTTGTACAGAGACCGGGAATTGAGAAAAGGAACTGCGACCTGGATGACATTGCAACATAATTTTATAGTCACTTTCTCATTCGAGCATGAGAACCCCAACATAGATGCTACTCTTAAATAGATAAGAGGAGTGATATTCATCAAAGAACCAGAAGTAGAACTTATCACAGAAAAACAACAATGGAACAAACAAATATTCAAAGAACTCTTTTCATGTTACCATGTGCAATAGGAAACACTGGATGAAGAAGATCCGCTCGATATTCAGATTGAATAAGCATAAGGAGAAATATAAGTGGAGGGACCACCTATAGAATCATAATTTATTTCCATGTTGATCAAGGTAAAAAAAGTCAACATTGGAACAATTGAGAATCCCAAAATGGCCAGCATTGGAGATTACTGGGATGTGCAAATAGTGGAAATCATAACAGAGTTATTGTGCGAATACAGTGACCTGTTTCCCACAACATTTACAGAGATGAAGGGTATAGAAGGAGAGCTAGGAGAAATAAAGATACCACTAAGACCTGAAGTGAGACCGATTAGACAATGACCATACAGATTGAACCCAATATATAAGCAAAAAGTCAAAGCTGAGATCGACAGGATGCTCGAAGTCGGAATCATAGAACCGGTCGAAGAATCAGAATGGATAAGCCCGATGGTAGTTCAGGACAATAAACAAGGAGGGTAAAGGATATGCGTTGACTTGAGGAAGTTGAACGATGCATGCCTACATGACCCATTCCATACACCTTTCACAGACGAAGTGTTAGAGAATGTAGGAGTACATGAGGCTTACTCATTCACTGATGGATTCTTAGGTTATCACCAGATTAAGATAGCACAGGAAGATAGATATAAGACCACATTTGCGATAGAATGGGGATCCTACCAGTACACAGTCATGTTGTTTGGACTGAAAAATGCACCAGCAATATTTTCTAGAGTAGTCATCGCCGCGTTTAAGGAATTCATCCACCAGTTTCTCAAAGTATACCTGGACGACTGGACAATCTACCATTTGTTGAAAGACCATGTAGAAGTCTTGCGGCTGATGTTAGAGAGATGTAGGCAATGTCAGATATCACTGAACATAAAGAAATGAATATTTAGAACATCATTTGGGATACTATTGGGCCATATAGTATGCAAACAAGGTTAATTAGTATATCCCGCAAAGATTGTAGTAATTTCTAACCTACCACCACCAAGAAAAGTCTGTCAGCTAAGAGCGACATTGGGACACACGTGATACTACAGGAAATTTATCAAAGGGTAGGTGTAGATTACTGCACCAATGGAAAATTTGTTAAGAAAGGATACAAAGTTTCAGTGGAATGACGAGTGTCAACACGGTCTGGATACTCTGAAGGAAAAAATGGTCACCACACTGATATTAGTATTTCAAGACTGGGAGAAGACATTCCACATGCATGTAGATGCATTAGACATAGCACTTGGAGCTATCTTGACACAGCCGAGAGAGGGGGATTTGGATCACCCCATAGCCTTTGCGAGCAGAAAGCTATCAGAATCAGAACAAAACTACAACACTACAGAGTGAGAAGGCCTAGATATGGTCTACGTACTACAAAAATTCAGATATTATTTATTGGGAAAACACTTTAATATGTTCACAGATCACTCAGCCCTAAAATACCTAGTCAACAAGCTAGTGTTGGGGGCGATAATATGTCGATGGTTACTGCTATTTCTAGAATTTGACTTTGAAGTAATAGTCAAGCCGGTAAAATTGAATGCAGAACCTGACCACCTATCAAGAGTCACAAATGGAGAAGAACCTACGAATTTAGAAGACAACTTCCCGGATGCAGAGTTATTCTTAGTTCAAATCGCTGATGAATACTTCACAGCTATCATTTAGTACTTAAGCACAGGTACTACGCCACAAGAATATAACACCACATAGAAGAAAAACCTGGTAGTTCAAGCCACAGACTATCAACTGATTGCAGGACATTTATAAAAAATGGGCGCAGACAACATCTTGAACTGATATTTTTTAGAACACGAAATACCAAGAGTGTTAGGAGAAGCCCACGAGGGGATCGCAGGAGGACATTATGTAGGAAAATCTACCACATAGAAGGTATTTTGTGCAGGACTATGGTGGCCGACGATTCATAGAGACTCAAAGGAGTACTATCAGAGATGTGATGTCTTTCAAAGGGTAGGTAAACCCAATAGAAGGGATGAGATGCCATTACAACCACAGGTAACATTGTAGGCATTCGATAAGTGGGAAATAGACTTTGTGGGACGAATCAACCCACCAGCAAAAAGAAAAGGAGCTAGGTACATTATCACCGCGACAAAGTACCTAACAAGATGGGTGGAAGCTGCACCAGTGAAAGATTGTAGCATAGAAACAACATCACACTTCCTATTTGAACAAGTAATCACTCGATTTGGGTGCCCAAGAGTTTTGATGAGTGACCAAGGCATGCACTTCATAAAAAACACTTGTAACATCAAAAGGGACGACTGGGGCCTCAAATTACCAGCATTACTATGGGCCTACAGGATGACATGAATAACGTTGATAGGGAACATGCCATTTAAACTGGTCTATGGCCAAGAAGCAGTGGTGCCATTAGAATTTTTATTACCAAGCTTGCGCGTAGTAGCAATCAAACAAATGACAGAACAAGGCATAGTACATGAGAGACTAAATCAGTTAATGACCATCGAGGAAGACCGGATCTAAGCAGGGTTCCACCAACAAGTTTAGAAAGTAAGGGACAAATCTTGGCATGATAGACACATCAAGAAGAAAACTTTCAAGGAAGGAGATCTAGTATTGATGTATGATAGCAAATCATTTCAACACCTAGGAAAGCTAAGAATGCACTGGTTCGGACCGTACAAAGTAAAATCTGTCACATATGGAGGATTTGTATAGTTGAAAGACTTATTAGGTGCATAACTCAGAAGGATGATCAATGGGATCTGACTGAAGTTGTACAAGGATAGTCAACCACCCACCGCATAGTAACAATATATATATATATATATACATATATAATTTTAAATAGTACCAACAGAGGCACAGTGTGCCAAAAGAAGAAAAAGAAGGCATACTTAGAAACATAGACTCAACGAGGATAAGGCTAATAGATAGGTAAAAAGGGAAACAAGTGGGAAATAGAAAGATGACAAAAAAAGTACGATAAGATAGAGTTATGAAGAATTGAATAACGAAAAGGACCGATGGGATGCCACATTAATCGTGCCAACTGGAGACAGAAAGGTAGAGTAATGGAAAGTATGAAAGAGCCAGAGGTGAATTGAACCCATAATTAAGGAAGCATCCTCAACAAGCTTCATGCAAAGCCCATACAGCACACGAACGTAGGAGCAAAGAGTCCATTTGCGAAAGGAGAATAGACAGAGAATTATAGAGGATAAAGAGCACATAGAGGAGTTAACAGAGCTCATAAAGACCATTCAAACTCAAAAAATGTTCAACATTAAGCACCATGGCACCACCAAAGTAAGAAGAAGTAAGCTAGAGTGCGAGACAACCCAGAGCTAGAACCAAGTTATAGGTACAATTGGGATAAGGTGAATAGTAGCCACCAAAGATCGTCAATGTCGATGAAATCCCATCCCTAGACACAATACCGATGAACCCCACACCTATAGTGGAGGAAACCCACCAGCCAACACTCTAGGGAACAAATATAGATAGACCAGAAGAGGCACAGGAGAAACAGAACTAGGACGCAAAAACCCTGGAGGAGGCAAAAACAAAGAACACCAAAGCAACCCCAAGAGTCAATGGAATGATGACGAATCAGGAAGCAACAATCGAGCCAGACGAGTCTCAAAACATTGTATCAGACCACCCACTGGAGGGAACAGTAGAGGATGTCACAGGTTGGCTAGAATGGTACTCTGAGGGACAAACAGAAGCCGCTAGAACGTCAATCCATCCACCACCAAATAAAGACAAGAAGCAGGTACCTAGGTCACCTTGCAAGCAACCCATCACATCCCTCGTTCTACCGCGTATACCATATGGGGTACAGGTGAAACCAAACTTGCTGGGTCATATAGAGAAGTTAAAATACTTAGACCACGATGTAGCAGACGAAGACAAGTTTCCGTAATTTGGAAAGAGAGTATACTTAGAGACCATGGGAGTAAATCTGGTTGGGGAACCGATTGATCAACCACTCTGATGGGTAACAGGGTTGGATAAAACATAAATTTTAGGTCTTTTGGATCTACCACATTTTGGTAGAGGTTAGTGCGCAAGCATGTGCATCAAACAGTTGTTAGCAGTCACACATGGTGAGGACATATGGCTGGACAAGCTCGCCTTGATAGACGTAGAGATTATTGCGAACATGACAGGGTTACCATCCTAGGGCATGGATCCCGCGCAGTTTCTGGATGACAAAGCCTGGGATAAATCATTAGCGAAAGAGATGAGGAAGAAGTATGGTACCGACAAGGGAACACAAGGGATCATTATCAAGAGGATAAATGATGTCGCAACAAAGATGGGCACAAAAATATTAGCTTGTAAGATCCTAAGGAAATGCTGGAGAGAGGAAGTTCCAGTTGGGGTTGTCATAGTTGCAGATCAGTGCATCGAGGGAACCATAGTGAGTTGGGCACCCTATCTCTTGAACTTTTTTCTGGATGAATGCAAGGATGCGCATGACCTAGGAACAAAGTTTCACTATTCATGGCTAATAATCTTAATATCCTTTATGGGATGGAGGGAACCAAGGTATGTAACTTTCGGTACCAGACCCAAACCGAACCAAGGAGAGAGATATTTATTGTTGAAAGCCACGTCGGATGCTCGGAACAAAAATATGAATGGGTCCATATTTGAAGGATACCTACGTGACCTACAGGAATCCATAAGAAACATGTGGAGAATAACACTAGAGGTTGCATGGTATCGGAACATTGCCAACTTCAAGGCCACATGACATATGATGTGGATAGAGGCGCAGAAGGATCCCGATAAGAAGTGGCTACAGATGTGCTACTGTATCACAGAGGGCAACATCGGCATGGTGATTAAATACTGGGAAGATGAATGGAAGATTCCAGTCCTCACCCAAGAGTTTCCAGAAAGGACAACAGAAGAAGAAGTAGCACAGGGAGAAACACAGCCTCAAGAGGTCCCAGTGCCCAAGAAACAAAGGACGGGTTAGACAAAGACAAAGAAAACAAATGAAGGCACAGTTAATATAGGGACCCGGAAGGGGAAAAAGAACACTACACAACCGACCCAAGTTTAGTAGAAATAGGTTGAGGCCGTTCAAGGGACTACACCAAGTCCCAACCCACAGGACCCAAGTGGGAATAAGAGGTCATCCACGCAGATAGGAGGAGCACACAAGAATATGAAGGTGAAAATAACACCTCCAGAGTATATAATCATGGATGATGATAGGGAAATGATAGCCCGAATGGTCCAGGATTGTCTAGCTGAGGATTTTGACAATGCTACACACCACATAGACAAGATTCAAGAGGAGCTAGTAGACATGCGGAAGTTCCTCAAGAAAATTGGGGAAGTGCAGACAATAGGTAGCAGCATGGGAATAGGGCCATCAACATCGTAGACAAAGGAAAGAGTGGAAGAAGAAGAATGAGATCCATTCCATGCAATACTGCAGTTGAACGCAACGTTCCACATCACGCCCAGTATGTTGTGCATGGACGAGATCGTGGGGTAGACACCCCTGAAGGACTTAAGACAAATCTAATTGGTATTTCTGCGGATACCATCCAGGGCTTTACACAAGTTGCAGGTAAACATAAACCATGAGGTACAGTCTCTTGCACGCAAAGACTTAGCTGAATTGCAATAAGCAACAGAAAAGCGGGACATGATGGAAATAATATGGGAGAAGGCTAAGTTCGAGAACCAAGAGGAAAAGGAGCACATTAAAGGATTGGATCAGAAAGTAGAAGGAACTTACGAGAAGATACCAAAGGCTGCGTAGGGTGATGAAATCACAACAACATAAAATATTGATCATATTTTGTAGGCAATTGATCAATACCAGAAGGAGATTGATAATCTCTGAGAATAGCTCACACCCATGACTCCACCAACAATGAAGGAGCAAAGGAAGAAGGAAGTAGTAGAGAAGCTATAGGAGATAGAGTGACAGGTTAGCACATCTGCTGACTTGTTCGAGAATGAAGCACAGCTTTGGACAAAGTTGGAGGAGGATCAGAAAGTCTAGAAGTGGGACAAGGAAGAATAAAAGATAAGCACAACTATCGAGGACCTCAAGTAGAGGCATAAGACAATGTCCATCATGGAGCACGTCAAAGGGGCACAGGAAATGAAGAAGCTGCAGGAAGAACTCACCATTTTGCAGACAGAGAAGAAGGAGCATCATGATCAAATGGAACCGTTTCAAGAGTGGGTCGCAGAAGTCCTAGCACAGGTAGAGGAAGACAAGACACAGATAGCACATACCCAGGCAGAGAGCACGGAATTGATCAGGAATGAAATTGCAGTCTAGATAGTGGACACACTCAAGGAGAATATCATGCAGGCGCAAACATAGGCAGCAAAGCTCAAAGATAAGTTCCAGGCGGTTACTAGGGAGATAGAAGAATTATGTTAGGTGGCTCGGGATGAGCCACATGTTAGTGTTGGGGGCCTATTGGAAGTAGACCAAAGCGGAAAGAAAGGCGATTTTGGAAAATAAAGCATGCACGAGGATAGAAACAACTGGAAGGAAGAACAACACGTGCACATGTAGGGAAGACCTAATGATGGTAGGGTTAGGATTTTGGTATTATATTGTAACAACTAAAGAGCCATAATATATATAAATATTGATGCTTAGGTATCAGGGAGAGGAGTGAGGTTCAGAGTATTATCGAGTTTTATCTAGTAGCGTTGAGTATTTGCGATATGTAACATTTTGTTGTATGACCTACTTTTGTAGGCTGTTGAGCTGAAGAGGCGAAAGAAGGTAGATCTTGAGGGTTGGATCACAGGCTGAGGAGCCTAGTACAATCTAGTCTGCCTCATATAGATCTTACCCAACTGAGAAGAATTGTAATGTGTGTGACGTTGTAGATGAGGAAATACTATAATAAAAGAGCCAAGATCAAGATATTTGTGGACGTAGCCTAGGAGGGGGTGAACCACGGTAACACCTGTGCTATGCAATTGAATGCTTGCATATATTTATTGTCTTTCAGTAGTTATTGTTATGCTAATGAATGAGTTGCTATATTTCATGCTTATTTGCAATTAGCAGTATATCACGTTCACAAGTTATCCTAAGTAGTTCAATATACATTTCTCACATATCACACTCAATCCTAGGCTGTAAACACATGAGTATTACAACCACCCATTAAAGCTATCTCGGGTGAGACCGCACAACACATTCTGTGTGAAGCATTGCCTTCTAGTTTACTAGGAGGGCCGATAGTTTTGAAGTCTTTGTTGGAAACCTGAACAAACATGAACCCTGGTTCAATAAACTCAGACATAATAGAATAGTAAGTAAGTTAAAACCAACAAGTCTCCCTTGAAAAAAAAAAATAGAGAAGACACAATAGAAGGAAAGAACAATAGGGGAACATTTCAATCAAAATCACTTACCTATTGATCCATATTTTATGAGAAGAACAAAAGGAATACATATAATTATTATTCTTAACATAGAAACACAAGGAACAATAACATATATACAATAAATGGCTTCTATTCAATAAACAAATATGCTGAAACTGTAAAATGCAGACTGGAAACAAGCTTGCTAGAATGGTGGTGGCTTATCTCTGAGAAGCGATGTGATGGTTGCTCTCATTCACAATAACATGGTTACAATGAGGCTCTCTAAGCCTTTTTACAATAAACAAAAATTCCAAAACCCTAGAGATCTGTTGACGGGCATATTTGACACACCGTCAACTGGAAGGTCAAATA
>ML812213.1:109981-127905 GCA_009831015.1 Picea engelmannii
TTATGTGAATCGAAACCTTGACTCTCGGTCATGGGATTATCAGAAATGGGGTTCACATTTAAAGGTGAGTTTACTTTTCTCTCGGGTTGGGAAAAATCATTTCGACTCAGGAAGCTTTCCCAAGTGTCCCTAATTTGAGACAGGTGCGATAACAACAGGATTCTTATAAGATCGTGATGAAAGAGGCTTGAAAGAGGGTTCAATCCCTATTTCTTATAACGTTTCGACATCTTGTGCAGGCTCATCAAAAAATAGAACGACATGTTCAGTTTTAAACCTAGGAACAACATTAACAGTCGGATGTGGTATAAAAATACTAAACCATACCTTCCCTCGCGTGTTATAGAATGTTTCCGAATCAATATAAGGCCATGCCATCGAGGTTTCAAGAGGGTAATAGGAATAACTTTAGGAAAGCAAGTATATTTGTGAGAGACCATGGACAGGCTCCATGGAACACCTTCCAGTTTAGCATTTTTGAACCACTTTTTGCCTTCGTGTGGGAGTCCTGTTGCCTGGGCTATAGAGTCCTCTGTGACCTCCAATTTCACATCCCCAAATTTCGCTCTAAATCCATCAAACGTTTGAGCAAAGTCCTATGGGACTGCAAGGTGATAACCTTCGAATTTTCGGATGAAGATATCCCAATCGTGAGCCTGCAAATCATTTATGGCATCATCGTGGGCAAGAAGGGCCTGAAATCCATTAGGTTCGATTCGAACCACAGGGGTGATGGTCACTGTCAAATAGGCATAGTAGGTATCACAGGAGGGAGGCTTCGACTTCCAATAAACAAGTAGCAAGGAGAGGTCTGTGAAAACTAAAATGACTCGATACCTACGAAATTGGGAGACTGTCATGTTTGATAGCTTTATTTTGGAGAGACAGAAAACCAGAGGACACGCAGGCCTATGGAACATTACACATAATGAAGATAAAAAAACCCAACCATGATGAAATGCCAATTCAAACAACGAATGAGGGTCATTAAATGTACATGACAACAAGGTGAGGTGTAGTTGTGGGTACATCAAACCTGTACCAAGTGACATGAAAGTGATATGAATGATATAGCAAAGAGAATGTATCAATTGTTAACCCAAGGTTGCAACATGATTATGGAAATATGATCCAATCATACAATCAACCATAGATAATCCCATACTACATAAAAAAAGTGGTAGTCAATTAATCAATGAGGTTATATAACTTCAATTTAGCAACATATAGGTTCCCTTAAAATGTAATTTCTTTGGTAAAAGAATAGAAGGAAGGACACTGACTATAGAATGATCACCCAAGCCAAGTTTTTGTTTAAATTCCATTCTTGCAGTCAAGAAATTTAAACAAAACAAACAAACTCTAAATGGAAAACTCATAAAATAAGTTAGCCCAATAAATCGCCTCGAAGCCAAAAGACATAAACATTTATAAATGTAAGGAGGTGGCAGCTATAGAAAGATTTTATCTCTTTGTGGTGATTTTTAATTGTGATAAAATTTGACAGAATTGGTGGCTGCCAAAAACATCCAAAAACCTAACCCTAGGAGATGAAGCGCCAAAATTCATGTGGGCCCCATTGGGGTAAGTTAGTACATCAACTTCCCGGGGTCGTAACTTTTGCATACAATCTCTGTTTTAGTAGCACGATAGCCCGTTGGAAAGGTCTATCCGAGGACTACACATTTTGTTGTCAATGTATAACTTAAGCTACAATCTAACTATGGAGAACCCTAAAAATGTTGTTTAGGGCCTCAAAACGGCCTCAGAAGTTTGGAACCCAAAAACTAGAAAAAAATTACCAAACTAAAAAACTGTTAAAATGAGCCAGTTGGAATAGGTGGGAGGCCACCAAAATCCGTATGGATCAATCCTACCCCCTTAGGAAGCAATGGTCTCCATTGCGTTGAGTTCCCCCATTATATTAGGAATTTTTTTCTAAATTTGGCCCTGGGTGAGCCACTTGCCTTGGTGCAGGAGTTGCCCTGCTTTGACAACTCGATAAAGTTGGATCCTCTGCTGGCGAGTGAACTTGACATGTGTGTCCACAATATTTTCATTGGATGCTTGTTGCAGGTAGTCAGGGTTGATCTTTTTTGGTGTCAATTGTTTTGCTATCTCTAAGGTGTCCAATAATGGTGGGAAATATGGCCGAAGGAGATCCACATTGAACATTGGGTGTAGGCCAAGGAACGGGGGAATGTTGAGCTCAAAAGAATATTCTTCCACAACCTTGGTGATGGTGTAAGGTCTATAATGGAGTGGGAGAAGCTTCCTATGGGGCCCGATAAGGCATTCTTTCTGCAAGTGCAACCAAAATTTGTCTCCCATGTGAAACTTATGTGGCACCCGGTGTTGATCATGGAACTACTTGTACTTGGCATTAGACTTCTGTAAAATATCCTGAACCTATTGGTGGATGTGCTCGATCCATTCAATGAAATGAGTGGATTTGTCATCTTCAATTGAATCAGGTGACGAGTTGGATGGGGTGGCTCTAAGGGGTAGTGCAACATCCATGGGACCCAATGGTTGGAATCCCAACCCCACCTGAAAGGGGTCATGGTCAGTTGATCTATGTATGGCTCGGTTGTAGCTATGTTGAACATAGGGAAGACTCTCATCGCATGTGCGAGGGTGCTTGTAATTGTACATGAACATGATATGCATGATCATCAGATTGACAACCTTGGTTTGGCCATCTGTCTGGGGGTCGAAGGTAGTGGATTTGGTGAGCTTGGTGTCTAGTAATGACCAGAGGCTCAACAAGAATGTGTTGAGGAACCAGTTGTCCCGATCTAAGACAATAGTTTGTGGGATTCCAAAATGTACCCACACTCGTTCAAAGAAGAGCTTGGCAATGTCCTCTGCTGTGATTCTCTTCTTACAGGTGGCCAAAATTTCCATCTTGGAGAAGTGATCAACAACCACAAAAACATTTTCATTTCCCCGCTTGGTGGATGGAAGGCCCAACATGTAGTCTATTGAGATGGATTCCCATGGAATTTTAGGAGTCGACAGAGGGGTGTACTTGCCCAATTTCTTAGTGGTCAGTTTTGAAATAGTGCAGGCAGTGTAGGACTTGATATACTTGTGGACATCTTGTCGAAGTTTCGGCTAGTAGAAATGTTGCTACAACACTGCCACTGTCGTTTCGACGCCGAAGTTTCCTTCCACCCAACTGTAGTGGGCTTGCAAAATCATCTTCACTCGCTTGCTTGATGGAATGCAGAGGTGACCCAGATTTCATAACAACCCATCCTGAATATGGAAATTAGTAGCAACTGAGTTTGTGCCTAACATTTGGTAGGTGGTGGTGAAGTCAAGTTCTATCTCATAGAGGTGGGGCCATCCGGATGTCTCGTGGCCACAAGAGTATAGCACCATGGTGAGTTCCACGACTAGATGTCGGCTGAGGTAATCAAAAACTTGGTTGGTACTTCATTTTTTATACTTGATGTTGAGGTGGAACTGCTGCAAGTTTGTGGACTACTTTTGATGGCAGTCATTGTTCAATTTTCCTTGTGTCTGCATGAGATACAGTGGCTTATGATCAATGTGGATGATTGTCTCCTTTGAAGAATGAAATTCCTCCATTGGCGGCAGACTTTCACAATGGATTACATTTCTGTATCGTAAGTAGGGTACTTACGGATGACATCTGATAGTGTCTCACTATGATAGTCCACGGGGTGGCCGTGCTGAGTGAGAACTATGCCCACAACATAGTCTAAAGCAGATGTCTCGATCTCAAAGGGTTATTGCAGGTCAAGTAATGAAATTAATGGGGCTGAGCACAAGCACTGCCTCAAATCATCGAATGCTTACTATTGGGATAGGCCCCACACAAAGTTTTCCTTGCCACCACCCTTGGTTACTTGGTTGAGATCCCATGCAATATGGGAGAATCCCAACACAAACTTGCAATATAAATTGGCAAGGCCTAAGAAGCTCCAAAGCTCAATGTGTGTGGTTGGGGAAAGCCAGTCACGGATGACCTAGATCTTGGCTGGATCCACATGCACACCATGTTGATCAAAGATGTAGCCTAGGTACTAGACCCTGTCTATTTCGAAGGATCCTTTTTCCATGTTGGTATATAGCTTATGTTGTTGTAGGGTGTGTAGAACCTATTGAATATGCTGCAAGTGTTCCTCCCAAGTCTTGTTGTAGATGAGGATGTCTTCCATATATACCACTACAAAATAATTGGTGAAAGGTCATCGGATATCATCCATCATCTTCATGAAAGTTGTTGGAGCATTGGTCAAACCAAAGGGCATGACCAACCATTCAAAAAGACCTTATTTTGAATTGAAGGTGGTCTTCCATACATCTTTCTTATCTATTGGGACCTGGTGGTAGCCAGACTTCAGATCAATCTTACTGAATTATTTATCCCCCTTGAGTTGATCAAGGAGATCGTCGATTCGGGAAATAGGGTACCATTTCCTAACTGTGATTTTATTTAGGGCTCGGTAATCAATGCAGATTTGACAAGTCCCATCTTTCTTCTGCATGAGGATGATTGGGCTCCCACAAGGCGATGAGATGGAACATATGTGCCCCTTGTGGAGTAGTTCTTGGATCTATCACTTGATCTCCTCATTCTCGAATAGAGAGCTATGATAGACTGACCCATTGGGTAATGGTGCGCTGGGGATTAGATCAATGGGATGCTTGACCTGACAGTGCAGAGGTACCCCGGTAGGTGAGGAGAAGATATATTTGTATTCTTCCATGACCTTATCCACTTGCTTCTGCGTTGTGGAGAGGTCGAACATGAAGTCCATGGATGTGGCTGCAATATTTCACTCTCTTTGAGAGAGAATCACGAAGAAGACAAACTTCCCAGTTTGAGAGACGACCTTTCTTCATTTCTTGGCAGAGATCAAGGAAATAACACTAGGTGGGACTGCCTCAGGTATCCTATACAATTTCCTGTCCAAAGTAATAATAACACTGCGAGGCCTAGAATCATATACAACATGATGTTTCCATAAATAAGGTTGGCCCAAAAGAACATCACAAAATTCAAGAGGAGAAACATCACACAATACCTCATCTTTGAAGGGATTGATGTTGTACGCCATGCAACACTATTGGCTGACATGGAGGTTGCTTCCTTGGTGGATCCATCCAATGGTGTAGGGATGCGGGTGCAAAATTATCGACATGGCTAGCCACTTGATGACCTCTGCTGATATGAGTTTCTTCTGGCTACCGCTATCAAGGATGAAGTGCATCGGGGTGCCTTTCACCAACATTTGTGAATGAAAGAGGCGCTTTCCTTCCTTTGGCTCATCTTCTTCACTGGGTTGGATATTAGTGGTAGAGATGGTGGAACTGGGTTCTGAGTCAATAATATGTCTCCCCCTTTATGGTTCTAACTCAGATTCAGAACCCACATCTTATTCAGGGGCTTTCACCTCAACCATCAATGACTATTTTGAGCAACAATCAATAGTGTTATGCCAAGGGCTCTTATAGAAGTCGCACCACTTCCAGGTATCTTTCTTCATGTTTCCAATGCCCTTCCTTTCTTGCATATTAGACTAGCTGTCATGAGGTTGTCCATCTTTGCTCTATCCTTTTTTTTATGGCTTGGGGCTGACCTTTCCTTTCTTTTGCTGTGAGGGGTTCCCAGGCCCAAACTATCGCGTCTTTTGTTTAAGCTTCTGCTCGATTTTGATGACATATCGATAGGCTACGCCCAAGGATGAGATGTCCAAAAACTCCTTTTCGACCTAGATGTATCTATGCATACCACCACAATAATTTAGCACCAGATGTCTCTCAGAATATTTGATACCCATATTGGTGTGCAAGGTATGGAATATATTTGTGAACTCTAGGACTGCTTGGTCTCTTTCCTGCCGCAGTGTGGTCCATTTTATGTACAGGTTGTCGTAACTTCCGACAGGGTAGTATTGTTTCTTAATAGAATCCCTGAAGGACTCCTAGGTGACCGTGACTGTAAATAATGAGGGTTCCTTTGCTTCCTTTTTCTCACAGAAAGTATCCTACCAATATTTGACATGGGGAACGAGTTTGAGGAGTGCGAAAGTAATCTTTTCTCTATTCGAAAAGTTATGGATAGAAAAATACCCTTCTAGCAGATTCAACCATTTGTTTACAACATATACGTCTATCTAACCTTCAAATATAGGAATATCAAAGTTTATTTTTACCTTGAAGGGGGCGACGCCTCTGCTCGAGGAATATGTGTCTCCTGTTGGTAGCCACCAAAGGATTTGTGAAAAACTATCCATCATCTCGTTCCTCTGTTGCGTGAGGGATTCCTTGAGAAACATTTTGAAAGGATATCTTGTCCCGTCATATTTATTTTCTCCCGCCATGAGAGATCTCTTGGGCGTGCGAGATATGTTTTCCTCAAGAGAAACAAGCTCGAGACCCAACTCTTTGTACCCTGACCTCGTCGGGGACATGCATTAAGAATGACAAGGAGCAGACCTCTTTGCTACCACTGATCAATATTTTATGAGAAGAACGAAATGAATATAGATTATTATTATTCTTAACACATAAACAAAAAGAAAAATAACATAGATACAATAAAATTGCTTCTATTCAATAAAGAAATATGCTGAAACTGTAAACTGCAGACTGGAAACAAGCCTTCTAAAATGGTGGTGACTTATCTCTGAGAAGAGATGTGACGGCTACGTTGATTCGCAAGAAGATGGTTACAGTGAGTCTCTCCAAGTATTTTTCCAATAAACAGGAATGAAAAAACCCTAGACATCCAAAAACCTAACCCTAGGAGATGAAGTGCCAAAAGTCATGTGGGCCTCGTTGGGGTAAGTTAGTACATCAAATTCCCGGGGTCATAACTTTTGCATATGATATTTTTTTTAGTCGCACGATAGCCCGTTGGAAAGGTATATCTGAGGACTACACATGTTTCCATCAGAATCTAATTCCATACATAGATTGACTATGGAAAGCCCTAAAAACGTTATTTAGGGCCTCAAAACTGACCAGGAAGTTTGGGACCCAAAAACTAGAAAAAAACTGCCAAACTGAAACACTACTAAAATGAGCCAGTTGGAATAGGTGGGAGGCCTCCAACATCCATCTATATCACCTTCAAAATAGACAACACAAGACCAGGATAAAGACAGGGGGCCAACAAAAACATCAGGAAATATTAAGAAAAAGAAATCTGTGAAAATCATCTTTAAAATGACCCCACCATCCAGCCCATCTAGATTAGCTATCGAAACTACACTCGACCCGACATAAATATCTGACCAACACCTCTTCAAATTACATCAATTCATCTCAAAATATTCAACAAATAGGTGGAAACAAATTATTAAAGAAGGAATTCAGGTTTCAAAAATAAAAGAGGATCAAAGGAAAACATTACAAGAATGTAGAGAGAAGGTAATAAAGCATTTAGGAACATAGCAGCTGCCATAAATGGAGAGCTCCTTGGAATTTTTTTAATACTTGGTCGAAATTCTGATCAAAGCTAATACAAAAAACCAACAACAATTCAAACTTCTCCAAAAGGAAAATGAAGATATACAAAAGAAATACTACCTAGCAATGACTGATAATCAAAGAATCCAAGAGTAGAGAACCACCATCATAGTGACAGAATATAACAATCTTAAAGGACTCATACAAAATGTGGAATAAGTCACCAAGAATGATACAATGATAAATTGGGTAGTAAGTAACTAGCCAACCTACTTTTCAACTGCATTCAACAAGTGTAGAATACACAAAGCTATCGTTGAAAGCATAGAAAATACCATAAATATGATGACTGACATCAAGATCAAAGAGGCCCTCACAAGTTACTTAAAAAAGAAAAAGAAAAAGTAATAGAGTCACAAATCTCATAGAAAGAAGATGAATGTTAGAAGGAAGGGCACAAGGTAAAGTTGGTAACAAATAACACAATAGTTCACCTCGTGCAGCTCAGAGAAAATATTCAAGAGATAAAGAAATAGATTAACCCAGAGTCGTCCACAGTACAGAAAGAAAAAATAGAAAAAAAAAAAAACTTGCTTGGATAGATCGAGACACTAGGCCTGGAAGGACATTAGTTGATCAATGCATTGCATGACTTCACCTGACATCTGCAACATTCATCTCCTAATATCCTATAGACTTCCTTCGAAGCTAGTACAGAAATCAGACTGAAGGAAGCAGTCGAGTAGACTAGCAATGAAGATTTCAGCGTAGTAGGATAGTTGAATACGACTCCATAATCCTATTAAGCACCAAAACAATTTGGCTATAGTTCCTCTTCTTTATATCAATATCATTTTGGAAACAATCAATGTAAAAGAAAAATCTATTATACTTCCCTCTTGCTCGGAATGAATAAGGAATTGAGGTGGGGGGAGATGTTTGTAACATACCCACTATGGCATAATAAATTTTTCACCTCTTCTCGAGGGACAGAATCCCCCAAGCCCTACGAGGGCCTAGCGTAGGCTAGCTCTTCCCTTGTCCACCTCCATGTGATCGTTGGTTATGACCACAGGCTAAACAAACTAGGTGCCCTTTTTCATTTCACGACTCAGCGAAACGAGCACATCAAGTCTTTTGACTCTGCAAACCCTGAAACCAAAAATCTTACCTTCGAGGAGATCGACGGTTGCGAGTCTCCCCTTCATCCGACGGTCCTGTCTGTATCAGGATTTTGGAACCAGTAGTTCAAAATGCAAGAGATTCAAGTCTTTCAACTCTCCAAACCCTGAAACTCGAAACTCAAGTTCTAGTATGAGACCGAATAGCTCTCGATGTTTTGGATCCAATGGTCCAGATCTTTTCAGAGTTTTGTGAACCAAGAGTTCATGATGCAACGTCTCCAAAACTCTTGTCACTCCAATCCCTGAATTCTAATATGGGGATTTGTGTAGGAGACCAATGATCCTCTAGGATTTCGATCCAATGGTCCATAGGATTTCAGAGCTTTCCCTTAACTCTGACTGCTCACCACGCGTCTCCTTCGATGGATGGTCCAGATCCTTTTGGGACTCCTCCTTTCTACCACAGAGTGCATCGGGGTTTTCAGGTACCAGGACTTCGTGACTTACGAAGACAAGGGTTCTTTCCCTTTGGTTTCCTGGGTGTCGAAACGCCAACCGACAGCCACGTGTCCTCTACAAATGGATGGTCCAGGTAACTCCCATGGATCTTGGGATATACGGTCTCGATTCCTTCGCTACTTGTGAAGGTTGAAAGGGGCTCGAGGCATTAACGCCTACGTTCCTCCCTCCAATCTAACGGTCATGACAGACCTCATATCCTTCGAAAGGATATCGCCCGTTCATCTGGTAAACGTAAGGGTACTATCTTTCGATATTTGCAACTCTCTATCCTTCCTGAGCTTCGTTAGCTATGAAGGACTTGAGAGCTTTGCACTCTTTCTCCTGGACTTGATTCTTAGAAGAGTCTCCAACACAACTATTATGCTCCTTGATCAAGGGGTTCTAGGGTTCTATTTGATCGTAGAGAGCCTGTGCATATCGACACTACCTCTCATGATATTAACAAACTCTGTCCTCCAAGGGACTCAAAACGAATAGGTGAGTAAACCATCATACATGCAACTACACCTAAGGTCGACTAACTCACAGTTTGTGGCTCTATCTTAAGACACTATATAACTCCAGAATTTATGAGAACCAGTCATGTCCGACCCATATAATTCCTTACTTGCCTAATTATACAACCAAGAAAAAATAGAAGGGATACAGTATATCCATTAAGAATTCATTCACATTCCTGAAAGCATGCACAGTATAACCAATTCATACACAGTTACAGCTACATTACACAGGGTAGGAAATCACTTATCTATTACAAGTTGCCTCCAACCAACTGACTGTGGGTGTTTGTCCTTCCACCCGACCATAGGCTTAGAGGCATTCATTCTTAGCACTCTAGCCACCCCGGTGCCAAGCCATGATATCACCAGGGAATTCTCGCAGTTCTCGAGGGTTCTCTCTCTATTTGAGCTTCTGTTCGGGTCCTATTTTCTGCAACTCGGATCTTTCTCACTCAGTTGTGGCCTCGACGAGGTTTCTCAGATGCTCTTCATCATCAAGATCGTGGCCTTTTGTTTTTGATTCACTGGAGAGCTTTGCGCCTCTCCCTTGTGAGCTTCCACCCTCGTTTGGTGTCTTCCCTCTCCCGTGTGTGTGTCCCTCTTACCTGGGAAGGTTTTTTTTTTTTTTGCCGACTTATCTGGTTCCTTCTATTAGAAGGAAGATCAGGTCCGCAGGTCCCTGTGGTACTTTGGACTGACAACCCATGTTTCCATTCATGGGGGTGGTTGTTGATTTAACCACCGATCCTTTCTTCATTGAATGATTTTCTTTCCTTGGGATTCGAAGGAGGTTTGTCATCCTTATCAAGGGAGATTTAGGGTTATTTTATATATGAACCCTCTTGTATAGTTTTCAAATTCTTCCTCTAGTGATATCATGGCTAGTACTTTCAAGGATTCACCCCCACAGTCAGTTATTGGCAACTCAAACAATAATACATTTACATTTTCCTCATGCATTATCATGGTAATTCATATTCTATGATTAATTACAAATTGGGGGAAACAGGGTGTTACAATTCCCTCCCCCTTAAAGGAACACCATCCTCGGTGTTCTTTCTCAAAACACCTGTCATGCCTTTCTCATTCGGCCACTTCAGAAGTCTTGACCTTCATCCTCAGTCAGGTCCTCTTTCAAGTTCTTAGTCTTCGTCACCTGCCTTCAATAATTCTTGGACAACAAGCACATTAATCACAATTTTGTGCGAAAACATCTTACTGTTGTTCAAAATTCAAATGGAAAATTTCATATTCTAGCACAGTACTTATCTGTGCAGTTTGTGGATCTGTATCCACATGGTAGTTTTTTTATCCATGCTCATCACTTTCCTTGACGTACCCATTGGGTGCATGATTTCAATTCAATAGTTCACAAGAGCTATCATGATTTCATCTTCCTTTCCAAGGGTTTTCCCCACAGGAAACTACCCACTGTGTGCATGATCCCAATAGTTTACAAGAATTATTAAGGTCTCCTCTTCCTTGTGGTCACTCATCCTCCAGGCCCAAGCTTAGGCATCCCCTTCATTGTTATACAGTCCCTTGGGCGATCCATCTTGCCCTGCCGAGGTTTTCTTGCACAGGAAAATTTTAGATACTTTATCGAGTCTTACAGTTGAGGTGTCCCTCCAACTTGCTCTGTCAAGGCATCCCTCTGGCTTATGTTATCTCAACATAATTTATTTTAGGTGATCGTGACTCATCACGGGGTTCTCATGGCTCAACAATAGCCCTTATTTTATTTTTTATATTTTTTCATCATCTTCAGCTTTGACAGCCTTCATTTGTTCCTTCTGGACATATCTTTTCTCCTCACCTGTATCACAGGTATACAAAATTCATGAGACATCATTATAAATTTTAACTTTCAGAATGTTATTGCAAATCTGTTACCCACAGATTTTCCAATCTCACAATTTGTTTTCATATTTGTTCCGCACAGGAACCAGATTCATAATTATGGGAATTTCCTTCCCATAATGGTTTGGCTCAGGAAGCAATTGGCCTTCCTTATGGAAGTACAACACTACCATATCCAATATTCTTTGCTTCCTGCAATTCATTCTTTACATAGCCAACAATTGTTAGTTTCATCTCAACATACCAAACTTTTCAAAATGTAATTCAACATTTAAAAATGGTTTTAACAATTGTGCCAATATCCATGGCCACATTCATACCCAATGCATCCTTCCATTGTTTTTCAGGTTTGTCACACTTTATGACCGGTTCTTGGCCATGGGGTGTTGGAATTTAACCAACCTTTTCCTCATATGGTTTATTTGTTTTCTTTCATTTTTATAGTAGGACCATACTGTCGGATATAGGCCGATCACGATCCCAAATCAATACACACGAACTCAAAATTTTCACATGAATGCCTTTACGCATTCCTTGATTGTCAATGCATTCAATACATATCAATTCATGAATTCTTCCAAGGGTTACAAGCAGTGTTTACTACCAAAGGGTCATACCTCCATCATTCAGGTTCTTCGTCCCGAGTCATACCTTACTTGGGTATCCAAGGCATGCGACTGCCTTTCAAGTTTATTCATAACACTAAGACAATAAAATATTTTAGAAGGGGTTCTTACCAAATCCCTTTATACCTTGTGCCACACAGGAACAAATATCTTATACCGGTTCTTGGCTGCTAGCACCCTCTTTCTTATGTTTTTTTACCTCATCACCAGTGCTTTATGGGGGGCTTTTACAGCCCTGTCAACAATCTTTCACTCGCAGCCTTCTCCTAGTCATTCTTTGTTTGAGGTTGCCCATCATTGGCAATTGTCTTCCTCAATAGCTCCAATTTATTTCTATACACAGCATGCATCCTCATAGACACAATTACATTAGTCATAATATTAAACCAAATGCATGTATCATAACATTCGAGCTCATAAACATCCTCAAATGTTTACATAAGTGCAACACAACAGTTCTCAATCGTTTTCACAGTATTACAACCATCATTACTATGGTGTCAAAACATTTTTGTTCATCAATGTACCTGCTTTCTCATCCCATAGAAAACATAATGCATAGCAAGGAAAGAAATGAGGGCTCTCCCCATCTTCAAATTCTTTCTACATCGCCTGGGGTTTTTTAGCCCAGTCGAGTTATCTCTAAGGTCTCATTGCCTTTTCTTAATCATAGCTTCAACCAAGCCTTATCATTTAAATGTACTCATTTATTCATTTAATCACACTCAAGGGGTTTACTTGCCTCTTACCAACTATACCAGTTTCTGCAACTGCTCGTTTTCTGAGCAGCCTTGGTTAGGCCTCACCCTAACCCTTTTTGGGATAACGCAACATGCTTTAATAGAAAATATTTTCTCATAATGAATCATGAACATGTGCATCCTATACACTTCCATTCGGATATCAGAATGGTCCATATTTAGTTGTTAGTCTTCTTATTAATTACATGATTCTTTCAAAATGAAATCCAGGATTCTTATATATGGACAGGCCTTGTATCCCATTGTCCAACCTTCAACAATTATTAGGGTCGTGACTCTATTCTTTTGACAAAGTCCTTACACAGTTCCTCCACCGGGAACTCCTTCGGAACGCAACTTCCTTGTTGCATATATATCACTATTTGTGATGGCCTCAGCCTTGAGTTAGTTTTAGCTTCTTTTTTTTTTTTACTAAATATTCCTCTTAAGGAATATAAACATGCATCTTTACTGTTAAGATCAGTCAATTCAGATTCATTCATAATACTTCTCATGTGATGCTCAAAGGTGTAATCATTTGACTCTTGTTATGAGAAGAGAGCATCTTTGCTCATTTACCCTTTGATCTAATAATATTGGTACTTCCTGAGGAAATGGAATACATTCCCCTCAGGCTATTATTTGGAACATAACTTTCATGACTCCCCAGAATGGATTCAACTATGCCTCCATAGTATTCATTCAACCTTGGCAAAATCAATACTTGCTTTATGTTTTGCTCATAAGGAAAAACCATATCGTGCCTATAACTATACTCTTACATCATACGTGTGCATTACTTTGCACATTTAGTATCATTCATACCTTACTGGTATTAATATCAGGCTTCCTATTATGAAGCTTAACATTGCATTCAACTCATGCGTATTCATCATACTAGTTCACGCCTTCTCCTCATGTGACCACCGACGGTGACCACGATCTGAACTAAAAGGCCCTTCACGTTTCGCGATTTCGGGATGCATGTTGCAAGGAACTCTGGTTCCTCAATCCCTGAAATCCAAAAACCCGAAAGACCGAAGCTAAGGTTTTCTTGGCTCTTTTATTCACAAGACCCTTTGCTCGGAACCTGGGGTCAACTCCTAGACACGCGTCGGGATCCCGTGTTTCGGCGAATCCGTGGACAACGCTCAACCGTTTCCCAATAGCCGAAACCTCGAAGCTCTAGATCAACGACTCTCGTTGATTCAAATATAACGGATACTATTCCTCCTGAGATTGTGAGTAAGGAGAGGTTATCAACATTATCTTCTCCGCTGATCTAATAGATCTAACGGTTCATGAAATTTCGATATTCCTCCCTATGAGAATTCCACCGTCCGTTCAGACTCTCGATTCCCAAAATGTTGAAATTTTAGATCAGATCAACGGTCACCAATGGCTCTCCAACCAATGGTTGTGACTATGTCACGATTTGGCGTTTCGTGACTTCGTAACTTCTGTTGTGAAGAACCTCGAATCCTTCTATCCCCGAAATTGTGAAATTTCGGAGTTCCCAATTTGACGGTCCCGATTCTTCCATGATCTGACAGCTCAGATTTTGTCGGGGTTTCGCGTATCGGGATTTCACGATTTTGCGTGTCACGAAGTCAAAGACCTGTCACCTCCGTTCTCCCTATCCCCGAAATTGAGAAATTCTCTCTGGACAATCAATGGTCCAGATCGCTCCTTGATCAACAATTATGATCTTTTCACGAATTTCTCATTGCTTCTTCCAAGCCCTTTTGTTTTGCAAAATTTTGGTATCTCCTCACAACTAACTAGTGTGCTACTTCTCCGAGATTGAACAACTCGAAACATTTTGGTTCTTTCTGAATGGATCTTGATTCTCGATCCTATCCAATCTTCAAAACTCTTTTCTGAAGGATTTCTCCTGCTCAATCCTCCATACTTGTTCTTTCTTCGAACTTCAGTTTTCTGCACTTCCTTTTGAATGCTTCAACTCTTCGAACTTAGAAAAATTTTCTAAGTGTTTCCTCTCAAGACTTAAAACCACTACTCCTCCTGGTATACTCCACACTCAACCTCGGGATTTTTCAAACTTTAACACATGCTTGATTCTATATGCATGTTCGGCATACCAATTTTCCTCGCTATCTCTTCTGAGATTTTAAATTACTTACAGGACTAATCTCTTAGTCATAACTCATACGGAAGTTACCCTCTCTTTATGGGAACAACCAACAAGGGTCACTCTTGGGAATTAGCAATAGTCCCAAAGGAATCCTCTTAATATTGCTTAAACAGATTATCCTTGTTGTCAATTCTAACCATTATAGGTCAAGTAATCTGACCCTACATATTTTCATCGGTCCTCTCAATCATGGGAAGTTATATGCTCAGGGTTTAGTCTTTTAATAATGTAGTAATTATAACTTTCTAAGGATCCTACCAGTCCTTATCAGATTTCCTAAATCATGAAGGATTTCTTCATGAGGATCTTAATTCTTACCTAACCATCCATCTCAATTGCAAGAGACTCTACCTGCTTTAATAGGTAGCCATCGCCACACTATAACGAAACAACTCATTCCATGTCCCCCTTTTTTGGCTCGTGTAGCTCCATAGCACAATTTATTCCACCTCTGTTATTCACACTCTGGTCTTATCAGTAATATTGATCAGTGCATCCCTACTCCTATAAGAGTAGTTTTCATTTTGACAAAGGAACAATATAATTCTTTTGCTGGAATTCCGTAGAAATTCCCAAATTACTGTTTCATTCTGCAGTCCTTCTCCTTAAAGAGAAAATGTAGATAACAATATCTCCTTACACGACTCGTACATGAGCCCAAGCAGGCCAAGTGTTTTAACCATGCTCTCATACCAATTTGTAACATACCCACTACGTCATAATAAATGTTTCGCCTCTTCTCGAGGGACATAATCCCCGAAGCCCTACGGGGGCCTAGCGCAGGCTAGCTCTTCCCTTGTCCACCTCCATGTGATCATTGGTTATGACCACAGTCTAAACAAACTAGGCACCCTTTTGTATTTCATGACTCAGCGATACGAGTGCGTCAAGTCTTTCGACTATGCAAACCCCGAAACCCGAAATCTTACCTTTGAGGAGATCGATAGCTATGAGTCTCCCCCTGATCCGATGGTCCTTGCCGTATCAGGATTTCGGTAATTGGGAGTTCGAAATGCAAGAGAGTCAAGTCTTTCAATTCTTCAAATCCCAAAACTCAAAACTCAAGTTCTTGTATGAGACCCAACGACTCTCGATGTTTTGGATCCAACGGTCTGGATCTTTTCAGAGTTTCGTGAACTGGGAGTTCACGAGGCAACATCTCCAAAACTATTGTCACTCTAATCCCCGCATTCTGATATGGGGATTTGTGTAGGAGACCAACAATCCTCGAGTATTTTGATCCAACGGTACACGGGATTTCAGATCTTTCCCCGAACTCTGACCACTCACCACGGGTCTCCTCCGATGGATGGTCCAGATCCTTTCGGGACTCCTCCTTTCTACCATAGAGCGCATCAGGGTTTTCGGGTACTGGGACTTCATGACTTGCAAAGACAAGGGTCCTTTCCCTTTGGTTTCCTGGGTGCCGAAACACCGACCGATAGCCACATGTCCTCTACAAATGGACGGTCTAGGTAACTCCCATGGATCTTGGGATATACGGTCCCGATTCCTTCGCTACTTGCGAAGGCTGAAAGGGGGTCAAGGCATTAACGCCTATGTTCCTCCCTCCAATCTAACGATCGTGACAGACCTCATATCCTCCGAAAGGATCTCTCCCATTCATATGGAAAATCTAAGGGTACTCTCTTTCGGTATTTACAACTCGCTATCCTTCCTGAGCTTCGTCAGCTATGAAGGACTTGAGATCTTTGAGCTCTTTCTCCTGGACTTGACTCTTAGAAGAGTCTTTAGCACCACTGTTGCGCTCCTTCATCAAGGGGTTATGGGGTTCTATTTGATTGCAGAGAGCCTGTGCATATCGACACTACCTCTCATGAGATTAACAAACTCCATCCTCCAAGGGACTCAGAATGACTAGGTGAGTAAACCATTGTACATCCAACTACACCTAAGGTCGACGAGCTCACAGTTCGTGGCTCTATCTTAAGACACTACAGAACTCCAGAATTTATGAGAACCAGTCATGTCCGACCCATATAATTCCTTACTTGCCTAATTATACAACCAAGAAGAAATAGGAGGGATATAGTATATCCATTAAGAATTCATTCACATTCCTGAAAGCATGCACAATATAACCAATTCATACACAGTTACAACTACATTACATAGGGTAGGAAATCACTTATCTATTATAGGTTGCTGCCAACCAACTGACTGTGGGTGTTCATCCTTCCACCCGACCATATGCTCAAAGGCATTCATTCTTAGCACTTTGGCCACCCCCGTGCCAAGCCATTAGGGAATTCTCACAGTTATCGAGGGTTCTCTCTCTGTTTCAGCTTCTGTTTTGGTCCCGTTTTCTGCAACTCGGAGCTTTCTCACTTGATTGTGGCCTTGGTGAGGTTTCTCAGATGCTCCTCAATATCAATCTCGTGGCCTTCTATTTGTGATTCGCTGGAGAGCTTCGCGCCTCTCCCTTGTAAGCGTCCACCCTCGTTTGGTGTCTGCCCTCTCCCGTGTGTGTGTCCCTCTTACCTGGGAAGTTTTTTTTTTTTTTCCGACCTATTTAGTTCCTTCTGTCAAAAGGAAGCTCAGGTCCGCAAGTCCTTGTGGTACTTTGGACTGACAGCCCATGTTTTCATTCATGGGGGTGGTTGGTGATTCAACCACCGGTCCTTTCTTCATTGAATGATTTTCTTTCCTTGGGATTTGAAGGCGGTTTGTCATCCTTATCAAGGTATATTTGGGGTTATTTGATATATGAACCCTCTTGTATAGTTTTCACATTCTTCCTCTAGTGATATCATGGCCAATACTTTCAAGGCTTCACCCCAACAATCAGTTATTGGCAACTCAAACAATAATACATTTACATTTTCCTCATGCATTAGCATGGTAATTCCTATTCTATGATTAATTACAAATTGGGGGAAACAGGGTGTTACAATGTTGTAGGGTCTAGTCGACTCTATTGACTAGAC
>ML812213.1:127955-150420 GCA_009831015.1 Picea engelmannii
GGACCCCGCAGAGGGGGTACCCCCCCTCTGCACTCCCCCGCGTGGAAGAGTGTACATACTTCTGGGGTGTAAATACTTCATGGGGTATAGACACGACTGAAAGCAAAGGACCTCTGCATCAGGAAGATAATCAGGCTCCACAAACAACACTAGCAATGAAGATTTCAGCGTAGTAGGATAGTTGAATACGACTCCTTAATCCTATTAAGCACCAAAACAATTTGGCTATAGTTCCTCTTCTTTATATCAATATCATTTTGGAAACAATCAATGCAAAAGAAAAATCTATTATACTCCCCTCTTGCTCAGGATGAATAAGGAATTGAGGTGGGGGGAGATGTTTGTAACATACCCACTACGGCATAATAAATTTTTCACCTCTTCTCGAGGGACAGAATCCCCCAAGCCCTACGGGGGCCTAGCGTAGGCTAGCTCTTCCCTTGTCCACCTCCATGTGATCGTTGGTTATGACCATAGGCTAAACAAACTAGGCGCCCTTTTTCATTTCACGACTCAGTGAAATGAGCACGTCAAGTCTTGTGACTCTGCAAACCCTGAAACCCAAAATCTTACCTTCGAGGAGATCGACGACTGCGAGTCTCCCCTTGATCCGACGGTCCTGGCCATATCAGGATTTTGGAACCAGTAGTTCAAAATGCTAGAGATTCAAGTCTTTCAACTCTCCAAACCCTGAAACCTGAAACTCAAGTTCTAGTATGAGACCCAATAACTCTCGATGTTTTGGATCCAATGGTCCAGATCTTTTCAGAGTTTTGTGAACCGAGAGTTCATGATGCAACGTCTCCAAAACTCTTGTCACTCCAATCCCCGAATTCTAATATGGGGATTTGTGTAGGAGACCAATGATCCTCTAGGATTTTGATCCAATGGTCCACAGGATTTCAGAGCTTTCCCTTAACTCTGACTACTCACCACGCGTCTCCTTCGATGGATGGTCCAGATCCTTTTGGGACTCCTCCTTTCTACCACAGAGTGCATCAGGGTTTTCAGGTACCAGAACTTCGTGACTTACGAAGACAAGGGTTCTTTCCCTTTGGTTTCCTGGGTGTCGAAACGCCGACCGACAGCCATGTGTCCTCTACAAATGGATGGTCCAGGTAACTCCCATGGATCTTGGGATATACGGTCTCGATTCCTTCGCTACTTGTGAAGGTTGAAAGGGGCTTGAGGCATTAACGCCTATGTTCCTCCCTCCAATCTAACGGTCATGACAGACCTCAGATCCTTCGAAAGGATCTCGCCCGTTCATCTGGTAAACATAAGGGTACTATCTTTCGATATTTTCAACTCGCTATCCTTCCTGAGCTTCGTTAGCTATGAAGGACTTGAGAGCTTTGCACTCTTTCTGCTGGACTTGATTCTTAGAAGAGTCTTCAACACAACTATTATGCTCCTTGATCAAGGGGTTCTGGGGTTCTATTTGATCGCAGAGAGCCTGTGCATATCGACACTACCTCTCATGAGATTAACAAACTCTGTCTTCCAAGGGACTCAAAACGAATAGGTGAGTAAACCATCATACATGCAACTACACCTAAGGTCGACTAACTCACAGTTTGTGGCTCTAGCTTAAGACACTATATAACTCCAGAATTTATGAGAACCAGTCATGTCCGACCCATATAATTCCTTACTTGCCTAATTATACAACCAAGCAGAAATAGAAGGGATACAGTATAACCATTAAGAATTCATTCACATTCCTGAAAGCATGCACAGTATAACCAATTCATACACAGTTACAGCTACATTACACAGGGTAGGAAATCACTTATCTATTACAAGTTGCCACCAACCAACTGACTGTGGGTGTTTGTCCTTCCACCTGACCATAGGCTTAGAGGCATTCATTCTTAGCACTCTAGCCACCCCCGTGCCAAGCCATGATATCACCAGGGAATTCTCACAGTTCTCGAGGGTTCTCTCTCTATTTGAGCTTCTGTTCGGGTCCTATTTTCTGCAACTCGGATCTTTCTCACTCAGTTGTGGCCTCGACGAGGTTTCTCAGATTCTCTTCATCATCAAGCTCATGGCCTTTTGTTTTTGATTCGCTGGAGAGCTTCACGCCTCTCCCTTGTGAGCTTCTACCCTCGTTTGGTGTCTTCCCTCTCCCGTGTGTGTGTCCCTCTTACCTGGGAAGTTTTTTTTTTTTTTTTTTCCGACTTATCTGGTTCCTTCTATCAGAAGGAAGCTCAGGTCCACAGGTCCCTGTGGTACTTTGGAATGACAACCCATGTTTCCATTCATGGGGGTGGTTGTTGATTTAACCACCGGTCCTTTCTTCATTGACTGATTTTCTTTCCTTGGGATTCGAAGGAGGTTTGTCATCCTTATCAAGGGAGATTTGGGGTTATTTTATATATGAACCCTCTTGTATAGTTTTCACATTCTTCCTCTAGTGATATCATGGCTAGTACTTTCAAGGATTCACCCCCACAGTCAGTTATTGGCAACTCAAACAATAATACATTTACATTTTCCTCATGCATTATCATGGTAATTCCTATTCTATGATTAATTACAAATTGGGGGAAACAGGGTGTTACAATTCCCTCCCCCTTAAAGAAACACCATCCTCGGTGTTCTTTCTCAAAACACCTGTCATGCCTTTCTCATTCGGCCACTTCAGAAGCCTTGACCTTCATCCTTAGTCAGGTCCTCTTTCAAGTTCTTAGTCTTCATCACCTGCCTTCAATAATTCTTGGACAACAAGCACATTAATCACAATTTTGTGCAAAAACATCTTACTGTTGTTCAAAATTCAAATGGAAAATTTCATATTCTAGCACAGTACTTATCTGTGCAGTTTGTGGATCTGTATCCACATGGTAGTTTTTTTATCCGTGCTCATCGCTTTCCTTGACGTACCCATTGGGTGCATGATTTCAATTCAATATTTCACAAGAGCTATCATGATTTCATCTTCCTTTCCAAGGGTTTTCCCCACGGGAAACTACCCACTGTGTGCATGATCCCAATAGTTTACAAGAATTATTAAGGTCTCCTCTTCCTTGTGGTCACTCATCCTCCAGGCCCAAGCTTAGGCATCCCCTTCATTGTTATACAGTCCCTTGGGTGATCCATCTTGCCCTGCCGAGGTTTTCTCGCACAGGAAAATTTTAGAGACTTTATCGAGTCTTACAGTTGAGGTGTCCCTCCAACTTGCTCTGTCAAGGCGTCCCTCCGGCTTATGTTATCTCAACATAATTTATTTTAGGTGATCATGACTCATCACGGGGTTCTCATGGATCAACAATAGCCCTTATTTTATTTTTTATTTTTTTTCATCATCTTCAACTTTGACAACCTTCATTTGTTCCTTCTGGACAGATCTTTTCTCCTCACCTGTATCACAGGTATACAAAATTCATGAGACATCATTATAAATTTTAACTTTCAGAATGTTATTGCAAATCTGTTACCCACAGATTTTCCAATCTCACGATTTGTTTTCATATTTGTTCCGCACATGAACTAGATTCATAATTATGGGAATTTCCTTCCCATAATGGTTTGGCTTAGGAGGCAATTGGCCTTCCTTATGGAAGTACAACACTACCATATCCAATATTCTTTGCTTCCTGCAATTCATTCTTTACATAGCCAACAATTGTTAGTTTCATCTCAACATACCAAACTTTTCAAAATGTAATTCAACATTTAAAAATGGTTTTAACAATTGTGCCAATATCCATGGCCACATTCATACCCAATGCATCCTTCCATTGTTTTTCAGGTTTGTCACACTTTATGACCGGTTCTTGGCCATGAGGTGTTGGAATTTAACCAACCTTTTCCTCATATGGTTTATTTGTTTTCTTTCATTTTTATAGTAGGACCATACTGTCGGATATAGGCCGATCACGATCCCAAATCAATACACACGAACTCAAAATTTTCACATGAATTCCTTTACGCATTCCTTGATTGTCAATGCATTCAATACATATCAATTCATGAATTCTTCCAAGGGTTACAAGCAGTGTTTACTACCAGAGGTTCATACCTCCATCATTCAGGTTCTTCGTCCCGAGTCATACCTTACTTGGGTATCCAAGGCATGCGACTGCCTTTCAAGTTTATGCATAACACTAAGACAATAAAATATTTTAGAAGGGGTTCTTACCAAATCCCTTCATACCTTGTGCCACACAGGCACAATTATCTTATACCGGTTCTTGGCTGCTAGCACCCTCTTTCTTATGTTTTTTTACCTCATCACCAGTGCTTTATGGGGGGCTTTTATAGTCCTGTCAACAATCTTTCACTCGTAGCCTTCTCCTAGTCATTCTTTGTTTGAGGTTGCTCATCATTGGAAATTGTCTTCCTCAATAGCTCCAATTTATTTCTATACACAGCATGCATCCTCATAGACACAATTACATTAGTCATAATATTAAACCAAATGCATGTATCATAACATTCGAGCTCATAACCATCCTCAAATGTTTACATAAGTGCAACACAACAGTTCTCAATCGTTTTCACAGTATTACAACCATCATTACTATGGTGTCAAAACATTTTCGTTCATCAATGTACCTGCTTTCTCATCCCATAGAAAACATAATGCATAGCAAGGAAAGAAATGAGGTCTCTCCCCATCTTCAAATTCTTTCTACATCGCCCGGGGATTCTTAGCCCAGTCGAGTTATCTCTAAGGTCTCATTGCCTTTTCTTAATCATAGCTTCAACCAAGCCTTATCATTTAAACGTACTCATTTATTCATTTAATCATACTCAAGGGGTTTACTTGCCTCTTACCAACTATACCAGTTTCTGCAACTGCTCGTTTTCTGAGCAGCCTTGGTTAGGCCTCACCCTAACCCTTTTTGGGATAACGCAACATGCTTTAATAGAAAATCTTTGCTCATAATGAATCATGAACATGTGCATCCTATACACTTCCATTCGGATATCAGAATGGTCCATATTTAGTTGTTAGTCTTCTTATTAATTACATGATTCTTTCAAAATGAAATCCAGGATTCTTATATATGGACAGGCCTTGTATCCCATTGTCCAACCTTCAACAATTATTAGGGTCGTGACTCTATTCTTTTGACAAAGTCCTTACACAGTTCCTCCACCGGGAACTCCTTCGGAACGCAACTTCCTTGTTGCATATATATCACTATTTGTGATGGCCTCAGCCTTGAGTTAGTTTTAGCTTCTTTTTTTTTTTTACTAAATATTCCTCTTAAGGAATATAAACATGCATCTTTACTGTTAAGATCAGTCAATTCAGATTCATTCATAATACTTCTCATGTGATGCTCAAAGGTGTAATCATTTGACTCTTGTTATGAGAAGAGAGCATCTTTGCTCATTTACCCTTTGATCTAATAATATTGGTACTTCCTGAGGAAATGGAATACATTCCCCTCAGGCTATTATTTGGAACATAACTTTCATGACTCCCCAGAATGGATTCAACTATGCCTCCATAGTATTCATTCAACCTTGGCAAAATCAATACTTGCTTTATGTTTTGCTCATAAGGAAAAACCATATCGTGCCTATAACTATACTCTTACATCATACGTGTGCATTACTTTGCACATTTAGTATCATTCATACCTTACTGGTATTAATATCAGGCTTCCTATTATGAAGCTTAACATTGCATTCAACTCATGCGTATTCATCATACTAGTTCACGCCTTCTCCTCATGTGACCACCGACGGTGACCACGATCTGAACTAAAAGGCCCTTCACGTTTCGCGATTTCGGGATGCATGTTGCAAGGAACTCTGGTTCCTCAATCCCTGAAATCCAAAAACCCGAAAGACCGAAGCTAAGGTTTTCTTGGCTCTTTTATTCACAAGACCCTTTGCTCGGAACCTGGGGTCAACTCCTAGACACGCGTCGGGATCCCGTGTTTCGGCGAATCCGTGGACAACGCTCAACCGTTTCCCAATAGCCGAAACCTCGAAGCTCTAGATCAACGACTCTCGTTGATTCAAATATAACGGATACTATTCCTCCTGAGATTGTGAGTAAGGAGAGGTTATCAACATTATCTTCTCCGCTGATCTAATAGATCTAACGGTTCATGAAATTTCGATATTCCTCCCTATGAGAATTCCACCGTCCGTTCAGACTCTCGATTCCCAAAATGTTGAAATTTTAGATCAGATCAACGGTCACCAATGGCTCTCCAACCAATGGTTGTGACTATGTCACGATTTGGCGTTTCGTGACTTCGTAACTTCTGTTGTGAAGAACCTCGAATCCTTCTATCCCCGAAATTGTGAAATTTCGGAGTTCCCAATTTGACGGTCCCGATTCTTCCATGATCTGACAGCTCAGATTTTGTCGGGGTTTCGCGTATCGGGATTTCACGATTTTGCGTGTCACGAAGTCAAAGACCTGTCACCTCCGTTCTCCCTATCCCCGAAATTGAGAAATTCTCTCTGGACAATCAATGGTCCAGATCGCTCCTTGATCAACAATTATGATCTTTTCACGAATTTCTCATTGCTTCTTCCAAGCCCTTTTGTTTTGCAAAATTTTGGTATCTCCTCACAACTAACTAGTGTGCTACTTCTCCGAGATTGAACAACTCGAAACATTTTGGTTCTTTCTGAATGGATCTTGATTCTCGATCCTATCCAATCTTCAAAACTCTTTTCTGAAGGATTTCTCCTGCTCAATCCTCCATACTTGTTCTTTCTTCGAACTTCAGTTTTCTGCACTTCCTTTTGAATGCTTCAACTCTTCGAACTTAGAAAAATTTTCTAAGTGTTTCCTCTCAAGACTTAAAACCACTACTCCTCCTGGTATACTCCACACTCAACCTCGGGATTTTTCAAACTTTAACACATGCTTGATTCTATATGCATGTTCGGCATACCAATTTTCCTCGCTATCTCTTCTGAGATTTTAAATTACTTACAGGACTAATCTCTTAGTCATAACTCATACGGAAGTTACCCTCTCTTTATGGGAACAACCAACAAGGGTCACTCTTGGGAATTAGCAATAGTCCCAAAGGAATCCTCTTAATATTGCTTAAACAGATTATCCTTGTTGTCAATTCTAACCATTATAGGTCAAGTAATCTGACCCTACATATTTTCATCGGTCCTCTCAATCATGGGAAGTTATATGCTCAGGGTTTAGTCTTTTAATAATGTAGTAATTATAACTTTCTAAGGATCCTACCAGTCCTTATCAGATTTCCTAAATCATGAAGGATTTCTTCATGAGGATCTTAATTCTTACCTAACCATCCATCTCAATTGCAAGAGACTCTACCTGCTTTAATAGGTAGCCATCGCCACACTATAACGAAACAACTCATTCCATGTCCCCCTTTTTTGGCTCGTGTAGCTCCATAGCACAATTTATTCCACCTCTGTTATTCACACTCTGGTCTTATCAGTAATATTGATCAGTGCATCCCTACTCCTATAAGAGTAGTTTTCATTTTGACAAAGGAACAATATAATTCTTTTGCTGGAATTCCGTAGAAATTCCCAAATTACTGTTTCATTCTGCAGTCCTTCTCCTTAAAGAGAAAATGTAGATAACAATATCTCCTTACACGACTCGTACATGAGCCCAAGCAGGCCAAGTGTTTTAACCATGCTCTCATACCAATTTGTAACATACCCACTACGTCATAATAAATGTTTCGCCTCTTCTCGAGGGACATAATCCCCGAAGCCCTACGGGGGCCTAGCGCAGGCTAGCTCTTCCCTTGTCCACCTCCATGTGATCATTGGTTATGACCACAGTCTAAACAAACTAGGCACCCTTTTGTATTTCATGACTCAGCGATACGAGTGCGTCAAGTCTTTCGACTATGCAAACCCCGAAACCCGAAATCTTACCTTTGAGGAGATCGATAGCTATGAGTCTCCCCCTGATCCGATGGTCCTTGCCGTATCAGGATTTCGGTAATTGGGAGTTCGAAATGCAAGAGAGTCAAGTCTTTCAATTCTTCAAATCCCAAAACTCAAAACTCAAGTTCTTGTATGAGACCCAACGACTCTCGATGTTTTGGATCCAACGGTCTGGATCTTTTCAGAGTTTCGTGAACTGGGAGTTCACGAGGCAACATCTCCAAAACTATTGTCACTCTAATCCCCGCATTCTGATATGGGGATTTGTGTAGGAGACCAACAATCCTCGAGTATTTTGATCCAACGGTACACGGGATTTCAGATCTTTCCCCGAACTCTGACCACTCACCACGGGTCTCCTCCGATGGATGGTCCAGATCCTTTCGGGACTCCTCCTTTCTACCATAGAGCGCATCAGGGTTTTCGGGTACTGGGACTTCATGACTTGCAAAGACAAGGGTCCTTTCCCTTTGGTTTCCTGGGTGCCGAAACACCGACCGATAGCCACATGTCCTCTACAAATGGACGGTCTAGGTAACTCCCATGGATCTTGGGATATACGGTCCCGATTCCTTCGCTACTTGCGAAGGCTGAAAGGGGGTCAAGGCATTAACGCCTATGTTCCTCCCTCCAATCTAACGATCGTGACAGACCTCATATCCTCCGAAAGGATCTCTCCCATTCATATGGAAAATCTAAGGGTACTCTCTTTCGGTATTTACAACTCGCTATCCTTCCTGAGCTTCGTCAGCTATGAAGGACTTGAGATCTTTGAGCTCTTTCTCCTGGACTTGACTCTTAGAAGAGTCTTTAGCACCACTGTTGCGCTCCTTCATCAAGGGGTTATGGGGTTCTATTTGATTGCAGAGAGCCTGTGCATATCGACACTACCTCTCATGAGATTAACAAACTCCATCCTCCAAGGGACTCAGAATGACTAGGTGAGTAAACCATTGTACATCCAACTACACCTAAGGTCGACGAGCTCACAGTTCGTGGCTCTATCTTAAGACACTACAGAACTCCAGAATTTATGAGAACCAGTCATGTCCGACCCATATAATTCCTTACTTGCCTAATTATACAACCAAGAAGAAATAGGAGGGATATAGTATATCCATTAAGAATTCATTCACATTCCTGAAAGCATGCACAATATAACCAATTCATACACAGTTACAACTACATTACATAGGGTAGGAAATCACTTATCTATTATAGGTTGCTGCCAACCAACTGACTGTGGGTGTTCATCCTTCCACCCGACCATATGCTCAAAGGCATTCATTCTTAGCACTTTGGCCACCCCCGTGCCAAGCCATTAGGGAATTCTCACAGTTATCGAGGGTTCTCTCTCTGTTTCAGCTTCTGTTTTGGTCCCGTTTTCTGCAACTCGGAGCTTTCTCACTTGATTGTGGCCTTGGTGAGGTTTCTCAGATGCTCCTCAATATCAATCTCGTGGCCTTCTATTTGTGATTCGCTGGAGAGCTTCGCGCCTCTCCCTTGTAAGCGTCCACCCTCGTTTGGTGTCTGCCCTCTCCCGTGTGTGTGTCCCTCTTACCTGGGAAGTTTTTTTTTTTTTTCCGACCTATTTAGTTCCTTCTGTCAAAAGGAAGCTCAGGTCCGCAAGTCCTTGTGGTACTTTGGACTGACAGCCCATGTTTTCATTCATGGGGGTGGTTGGTGATTCAACCACCGGTCCTTTCTTCATTGAATGATTTTCTTTCCTTGGGATTTGAAGGCGGTTTGTCATCCTTATCAAGGTATATTTGGGGTTATTTGATATATGAACCCTCTTGTATAGTTTTCACATTCTTCCTCTAGTGATATCATGGCCAATACTTTCAAGGCTTCACCCCAACAATCAGTTATTGGCAACTCAAACAATAATACATTTACATTTTCCTCATGCATTAGCATGGTAATTCCTATTCTATGATTAATTACAAATTGGGGGAAACAGGGTGTTACAATGTTGTAGGGTCTAGTCGACTCTATTGACTAGACCTGACATTTGACTAAGGGTTAGTCAGTCAACTATTGAAGTTGAAAGTATAAATTGTTCAAGGGTTCTGTTAAGTGGCCCACCTAGGTAGTTAAGTAGTTACAATTCCCTGGTAGCTGAATATGTAGGTATAAATAGACAAGAATGTATCAGAGAAGATGAATCTATTGTGTTGTATTGACTTATCTATCTAATAAAGTGTTTTTCTTTGGGATACCACTACTTTGTGTATGTATTTGTCTATGTGTATGTATATGTGATTCTATTATTGCTTATGTAATGAACTATTGGTAACACTCCCCTACTTTTCCCTAGATTACAACAATACTAAAGAATTCATTCTTCGTAGACCTTCCCCTTCTAGTCCCAGTTTGGCTCTTCACAAGCTATAAACCACATTGACATTGCTTCTATTCTACAAAATAAACAATCCAACAAAATTGATTCATCTCTAGAATACCATACAATGATATCAAAATGATGAAGTGGCCAAGTCAATATTGGGCAAGTTAGTGGCATAAGTTGAGCTTCCAGGTCCAACGAATAGTCAAGAGTCCAATTATCCTAAGGCAGAATGAAAAAATAGCAAGAAAATTCATGCCATTGTGCACATAAAGTGAAAATTAAGCCCTTGAGCGCTTATCGGGGGTAAAAAGGAGCTTATCGTGCCTCAAAATAACTTAAGTGATAATAGCCTAGAAGTATATCATAATATCATGTCCTAAAATGAAACATTTCGGGAACTTTCCAGACCCGAAGAGATAGATGACTCAGATCACATCGCTCACCTAACCTTTTAAATCAATGGTCGTCGGAGTTCTCTTGGTGGCCTAACTCCCAAGCACTCTGATGGTCACACATTCGATGAACGACCTAGATTTGATAAGCGCCATCAATCATGCTCCCAAGAAGATCAATGGTACATATGTGCTCTCAAGTATTAAAGCCTCCCAACCAAGTGTCGTGTCATCCCACCAACAGAGCATTGTTAGAGCCAACCAACAACTACCACATGGACATGTGGAACCCACTAGATACCCAAGTGAATATATCAAATCCAGGTGACATGTATCCTACTTAGCTACCACGTCATCACCCTCATGGGTCAATAGAAATCCTCCATGTGATGGGATGACATTAGCATAATATTATTTATACCTTAGCCGATATTGGCTTTTGTTCGAGCCAAATCAATGAATCTCTTCAGGTCAAGAAAATATCAATAGTAGAGATCAGGTTAGGAGTCGTCATCGAGAAAATGCAAAGAGAAACCCTCGAATAAATTTTTCACATTATTGAGGACGAAGTCATCGTCAGTGAAATGCAAAGAGATGACAGCTCAACATGCCATACCTATCAGAAGTTTCAACATGGACACATGAAATCTACCAAAGACATAAGGAAACACATTGAAGCTAGATGACACATGTCCTACCTACCTGTCACTTCAACACCAACGCATAATAGTATTAGGATGCCATGTGTCCAGGTTGACGTCAACATGATGATATTTTCCTTAACCAAATTCTTCTCTTGACTACAGCTAGATCAACGACTCTCAGTTATCCTCAAATCTTCGATGGACAACCAAAATTTGTATTATAGGCCCTTTAGAGCTCCCTCGTTGGAGTCATGTTTGCACTCCAAACCATGACCACTCCAATAGGATGCTTCTGATCAATGACTCATAGTTAATTAAGATCACCCCCGATTGACAGTCCAGATATTATGATATCCCTCCAACAAATCCCTGTTAGAACTGATCAGATGTTGCCAGGTGGACAAGTGGAACCCACCAAAGGTTCCCCGAAGCATATAAAATCTAGGTGACATGTGTTCTACTTGTCTGCCACATTAGCATCAACGCGGACTAGTAAGAAGCCACCACATGTTAGGATGAAATCAAAATAATATCATTCATGCCTTAGTCATTTTTTGTGCTCAAGCCTAGCAAGACCGTACGACTCTCGGTTGACCTCAGATATTCGATGGATGACCTAGATTTACTCCTCGTCAAAGTCATGTTTGCATGCTAGTCCTGAACACTCCAATGGATGGTCTAGATCTACTCTTGAGTTTTAAATCCTTTTGGCCAGGTGTCACATCAACCCGCCAGTGGAACACTGTTAGAACCAACTGGTGGCTGCTATGTCGACATATGGAACCCACCAAATGCATAGGTCACTACATAAAAAATGGGTGACACATGTCTCATTCCCCTGCCACGTCAGCACCATCGTGAGTTAATAAAAAATGACCACGTGTCCAAACTTATATCAACATGATATATTTTCCTTAGCCAAATTTTTTCACATGACCAAGCTAGATTGACGACTCTCTTTCAATTTTGATCACAGATCTACAGTTCTAATTCCATCTGATATAATCCTTAGATTCTTTATAGTTGGATTTATTGTTGAAGCATCAACTCCGCACCTCTGATAGGCCTCACTTCAAAAATGTTCTAGATCTTATTCTAGCTCAAATCGATGGTCGAGATGTAATCTCGGAGCTCCCTCTTTGGAGTCTTGTTTGAATCCCAAACCCTGATCACTCTGATGGGTGTGACTTTGATCAATGGTCAAGATTTCTCACAGAGTTTGATCCGACGTTGGCTGATTCACACAATCTATGTAGTGTATTTTCAAATATTTTGCAGTAGAAGTATCGTGCCAAAAGATCGACGACCATGATTGTTTGTTGATTTTGATCCAATGACACCTGAGTCTCATGATTTCATCAATGTTGATCATGTCGTCCAACCAACAAAAACAATATGTTGCAGGGACTAATTAGGGGAAAACACGAAATGGTTTCCTGGCTGGAGAGTTTTCATTGGTTCCATGATCTGCTCATAACATAATTCCAACACGTAAAGGGAGTTTTTATGTTTTTACTAGGGGGAAGCCATTCAAAAATCAAGAAGTGGTAAACCATTTCCAGAAGCAGTAAACCATATCAAGAAGATATAAAGGATTTCAAGAATTTTTTTTAGGGCATGATTGATAAGGATAAAAGGCAAATTAGGTGCTCATTGTCAAGTTCTACACTTTGGGGAATTGAAGAGTTTTTATAACCAGAGTTGTTTGACTAGAAACCTTGAGAACAATGATTTGATAAATTTAGCAGGAAACCGAAGATTCATCCCATGCATTTAAGTTTTAGTTTGTAATTCCTCATTCTATTGTCTATGTGTTCAAGTAAAAGCATCTCCTCCCATTTTTGTTTTTCTTGTATCAGATCTTATTTATAAAATCTCAGACATCGAGCCATTTTTCATGTTCAGTATTACTACATTATGTCTGGTAATGACACATAAATGATTCCCTCTGAATGTATGACCATTTATTGTCATTTTCTTTATGCATTTGAATGATATGTAGAGGGTACATCCTTTCATTTGAGTGTGTGAATATGTTAATTGTTTGAAGAAATTTTTATAGATATGTATACATTTTTTAGAGCTGCTGAATTCTTAATTGCTCAACATGCTATTCCTTTTTTATAATCTACAAGATTTATTCTTAGTAGTGCCCTGAAAGTTTTTTTTTTTTTCCTCTAACACATCATTTCATCCTCCTTTCAAGCTTGATTTTATGAAACACTCATAGACATATTCCTATGATAGTTGAGAGCATTTTTCAATTTGATATGACATTGTTTAAGGTCCTTTAATTTTATAAGAGAAAGAGAGAGAGAGAAGAAAAAACTTCCCAAAAAAATGCATAATTATTTCACTGCAAATATGGCTTTAAGATTCATTTTGAGTCTTATCCACTAGGGTGCCTCGACATTGTTCCAATAACAACCTGAAACATATCGAGGGATAACATATGAAATGGTGCCATTTCCGGGGACATACTTTGAAGAAATATTCCTTGGGGATACAACATTGTAAACTCTGAGACTTGATGGTGAACATTCCTTAGGAAATTGGTTGTTAATATTTCACCTGGTGACTCCACATAAGGACAAGCTAGCCTCTGCCAGAAGACACACCATAAGCCACGCTGATCCTGATCAGGTTCCAATATATTTATATCCAAAAAATCTCGTGACCTAGAGAAATATCAGAGAGCGTTACTTCCTTTTTCTCAGGTAACCCTTATCTTGAAATCTCTTTTTATGTTGTTCATCAAAATGTTGAATATGTAGATCTGATTGATATACTTGAAGATTCACTTTTTGCTGCAAAATTTCCTCCAGAACCATTAATAGAATTCCAAAATTATCCTCTATAATTTAATCAAGAAGTCAGTTCTTCACATCGACCCTTCTTGAAAATTCATGTTCCTCCTTTGTCCTTTGAAGCCCATAACATCATTTTATATAATCTCATGGATGTCTTAGGTGGAGGAATACCTGGGGGAAATAAAACTCCTCCCCCAATACCTATAATTCCTTGGGTCACTTCCATATTTTCCCCATTAAATCTTCCCCAAATTACCCATGACCTCCCTAGGAATTACATGAAATATCTACCAAAATTTGATGGAGATAAAACTCTCTCAACTGAGGAGAAAATGAGTTCTTTCTGAGACTTTACATATGACCAATTTGTAGAGAACGACGATGTCTTCATGAGGATATTTGTCTAGAATATAGGGGGATATCTTAGAAAATGGTTCAAAGAACTGATTGTTGCTTCAATTAATAGTTGTCCATCTCTAGAAGTCGCCTTTATGAGACAATGGGGTGAGAAAAGGGATAGCCTCTACTACCTAAATGAATTTGGCTCACTCAAGAAAAGAGCCAATGAAACTGTTTATGATTTTAACATGAGGTTTAATAATATCTATAACAATATCCCTCCAGATATAAATCCATCAAAACCAACAACTAAAGTGATATACGCTGGGGCATTTGATGCTGATTTTTCCATGAATTTTAGAGAAAGAAGGTCCTTGGCTCTGCTAGTAATGCAAGAGTATTCCATAGACATAGAAGGAAACATGATTGCATTAGGAAATATGAAGCAAAAAAAAGATCAAGAAGGAAAGAAAAACTTCATGGAACACTGTGGTACTTCTAATCCAAGTAGAGAACCCCAAGAAGCAAAGATGGATGATATGTCTAGACTAATCATGAATCTGACAAACAAAATGTCCAAATTTGAGATAGAGCATAGAAATAAAAATAGATCCCCCCAAGAGGGAGGCATAAGGAATCCTAACCCTAATGAATTTAGAAGACGTATTAATCCACAAATCATGAGAAGAGAGAGAAGAAATGAAGAACAACCCATTCATCCCCCTATAAAAACCAACAATGACTAAACATTTATTGAATAAGTAGTGGACAAGAGCTACGATGAGACACAAAATAAATCCACCTAATTCAAGATGATAATGATTCCATACATATAACTCAGGATGACTATGAAGGGTCACTTAATCCTATGAAATTGGTGCTTGATTCTCAACACAACAAAGGAGATTTATCCTCACTACAATACATAATTTTTACTGATGCACTACAAGATGAGATGCATAAGAAGTATGATCTAAGGCCTCAACAAAAAGAAATTGTTGCAGATAGTAAACCTCGGGTTAAGAAAGCTTGTCCAAAGTTGTCCAACTATAAAGCTAAAGAGGTTATAGACATCCCTAAGGTAGATGAAGTTTTGGAGCCTATTAAAAGGGTAAATAAACTAAAGAACTTGAGGAATCAGTTTCAATTTTTAATATTGAACGTGAGTTTTCCAAGATCAATATTTATGTTCCTTTGGTGGAGCTGGCTAAAAACCCCTCATACCATAAAAATATCAAGATAATTATGTAGGGGAAGAGATCAACAAATCCTCTTGATACCTTGAATGTACAAGATGAATCCCCTACCATATTTGTTGGTCCTCATATTGATGAAAAAGAAGAATCCTTGGCACCCTTCTATGTGACCTTGAATATTCATGATAATATTTTGCACAATTATATGCTCAATTATGGAGCATCACACAATCTTATGCCCAAAGTAGTCATGGAAAATTTGGGGTTGGAAATAACTTGGACATATCATGACCTTTATTCATTTGATGCCAGGAAAGTGAACTATTATGGTCTCATTAAAGACATGGTTGTCACCCTGGGCCAACTTCTTGTTAAGAGCATTATGATGGACATGGTGGTGGTTGATGTACCAACTAGTTATGAAATATTGTTATCCAAAACATGGGCACAAAAATTGGGAGGCACTATGAGGACATGACTTATGCCACTATAACAGTTTTCGGAGGGGAGCTCAGAAGGTTGTACCAAGAGACAAATTTTGCTTATGTCGTTAGTGATAAGAAAAAACATGTGAATCATCACATATATGTTGTTGATGAAGATATGGGTTGTTGTATCCTATCTATAAATGAAGAATACAATGAAACCCCAATGCTCGCAGATCCTCTTGTAAATCATGTAGAGGAAGTGGATGGCATATGGACAATGTTTCTTGATGGTGCATACTCGAAAGAGGGGGTTGGGGCTAGGGTAGTGCTCATCTCCCCTACCAAAAAACAATTTCATTTGTCCCAAAATATTGAGTTCAAGTCCATGAACAATGTGGCTGAAATGAAGCCTTGATCTTAGTCCTGGATGCAACAAGAAATATGCAAATTACAAAGATGGTGGTATTTGGAGATTCAGAGCTAGTTGTGAAACAAGTAAAAGGATCCTATAAAACAAGGCATCCAATAATGAGGGTGTACAAAAATCAGGTATGGGATCTGATTGGAAATTATTATGTAGCTTTCAATATTTCTATTGTTTGAGAGAATTTAATCATCCATCTGATTCCTTAGCAGTATATTCCAATACCTTTAAAGTACCAACCACCCCTCAAATTAAATATGAGATCAAGATGTGATCCAGGATCTTTTCATCGAGTGACTTATAAAGAATTGCATTAAATGAGTATAAATTAAAGTGCACCATTAAAAAAGGAAAAGATAAAAAAATGAAGAGACTTAAGCATCAAATCTGAACACAGAAAATTGATAATGAAGTTCATCCCTGGTGGACTATGTCTCCGGGTCCTACTCTCAAATGGGTAGGCTATTTCATTAACTCAACAAAAGAATTTGGCAAGATACATAAATATACCTCGTTCTTAAATCAAGCTACAGGAATAATGCTCATATCATAAAACAGACAGAACCACTGAATTCGTGGTTTCGAATTACCCAAAAGTGACTGTCTCCACGTCTTGATCCGACTCTGGCACTCCCAAGAATAAATTTGTCTTGATTTTCGTGCCCTCTCTGCAACCTGCAGTAATGACGAATGCATCATTTTACATGCCCAAACGACTGTACCATATGTGTGCCTCCACCTATTGGCTGGGTGGATTCACCTTTTAATAGTTGTTTTCGACGTTGGTTACGATGTGTGGCCCATGGCCTGTTGATTAGGGGGAGGAGGTCTCAAGGTCAAACTCATGGGCCTCCGCCTTTTGGGATTTATATTGTTACAACAAACATATTTAACATATAGTTGGTTCACTATAGTTAGCATTGGTGCTAACCCATATCTCAACAAATTAACTAGTGGCCAAGTTTGGCGTGGTCTGCCAGATTTAGCCGACCCGACAAACTATTTTTGTTTCAAATTTTTCTCACGGAATGTCACATGGAAACCTATGATTGGGCCACGTGGTGTCCTCTCACTGGGACACCTCGTCCCTTTCCAAGTCATCATACCACATCATCATTCCACATCTTCATGCCACATCAGCGTACAGACTATATAGATTGCCACGTGGCACGATCCGATTGGTCCACGGATCGGCCCAAAAACGCCAAAATTGGGTGATACGTGGCAACCTCTGGTGCTGCCATGTCACCATGTTGACATCATCATGCCACGTGTTACCTTCCTTCTCTTTCCACATGCATTGTATGGATGATGACATCAGTAGTACGGATGCTGACTCATCCCATGCTGACTAGGCTAGGTTGACCAAACTTTGACTATGAATATCTTTCAATCTGTAACTCCGTTTGACAATTCCTTTGCATTGTTAGAAATATTGTGATGTTCTCTTCATGATCAACTCATTTTTACTGAGTTTTGGGAACTTTGAATGTTTTCCCTTTCTCTACTTGTTGAAGCCATTCTGAGCATCCTGAGTTGCCTCTGCGAGTTATGAGTTGTTCTTAGCCTTCTCTGGATACTTTTTGGATCACGACTTCCCACTGAGAGATTTTTGGACCACCAAAAGATTTCATCAATCAACAGGTAAGTGAGGGAATATTCTCCTCACTTTGTCCTTCTCTATCGAATTTACCTTGCTTGGATGTGTACCTTTTAAGCCTAGTCGAAGATAATCAACATCACCCCTGCATGAAGTCATCATCCTCCTGTCCAGGATGATATATTCCTGTAACTCATCCAAGTACTCAAGTGAAAAATCATCAACTGAAGGTATTGAAATTTCCTCATCTTGATCCATGATCATGGGAGGCTAAAAACCTTTCAAGTTCTCAACATTCACAACTGAGTAAATCTGCATGTAAGGTGGAAGATCCAGACGAAAAGAATTGGTACCACTTCTCTCCAAGATAGTGAAGAGTCCATAACGAATGGGATTGAGTTTCTTCCTTTCACCCTTCAATATATCCTTGTTTATGTGAAGCCATACCCATTCTCCAACCCGGAATTAATGATCAACCTTGTGCTTATCATGCCAAGATTTATATTGTGCTTGAATTTTCTCCAACTATTCCCTGACTGCCTGGTGTATCTGTTGGATCCTCTGGATGAACTTGTGGGCTCTGTCCTATGTTCGTTCTTAATTCACATCGACATATCTCCCATACATGAAGTCCAAAGGAACCTTGGGTAGGTACCCAAAACATGTCTCAAAAGGTGAACTCTAAGTGGAGGAATGTAAATCTAGGTTGTACACATGTTGTACATAGGGTATTTGTTCATTCCATAACTTGGGATGCTTCTTGCAGTAGCCTCAAAGTAAAAGTACCATTGTTCGGTTTACCACCTCTATTTGTTCGTCGGTCTTTGGATGGAAAGAAGTGCTCCTCTTCAATTTGGTGTCCATCATCCTCCACAAGCTAGTCCAAAAGTCCCCAAGGAATTGAGTATCTCGATCTGAGACAATGGATGTGGGTAACCCAAAGTGAACCCAAACATACTGAAATAAGAGATTAGCAGTCTGCTCAGCAGTGATCTGCTTTTTACATGGAATCAAGATACACATCTTGTTGAACCTATCCACTACAACATACAAATAGTCATGACCCCCTTTGGTCATTGGTAAATCCCCTAAAAAATCCATGGAGATTCTTTCCCATGGATGGGATGGAACAGGAAGTGGTGAGTATAGACCCAGTTTTCTATTAGTGGGCTTACAAGTAGAACACATCACACATCCCTTTACATATTTAGGTACAATTTCTTTCATTTGAGTCTAGAAACAAAACCTCTGCAAATGAGCCATAGTTTTTCCTACCCCAAAATTCCCAGACACAAGAGAAGTGTGAGCTTCTCGTATTACATGGACTCGTTCACTTGTAGGAATACATAGATTTCCAAGATGGTAGAGTAGTTTTCCCTGTAGACAATAGTTCTCTACCTGTGCACCAAGGGTTATCTTCTCATATACTTCTTTAAAATCTTCATAGATGGCATATTATTCTACATAGCTATCATGAGACATAGAAGTATTATTCAAAATAATAGAAGCAACAATAGGACGTCTAGAAAGCACATCGGCTACCTTGTTATTTGTACCTTTTTTGTACTTGATTACGAAATGAAATTGTTGTAGAAACCCCATCGATCTGTAGTGTCGATATTGTTGAAATTTGGTCTATGCCTAAATATACTGTGAGGTTTGGTGATCTGTATGTATGATTGTTTCCTTCGCTAACAAGTAGTGCTTCCATTTCTTTACACTCTGGACTAATGCATACAACTCTTTATCATATGTAGGATAGTTAACAACAACTTGGCTAAAATTTTTAGAGTGGTAACAGATAGGCTTATGATATTGCATCAACACTGCACCCATGGCATATCCACTGACATCTATCTCAATCTCAAAAGGATGTTGAATATTCGACAGTGCTAATACTGGTGTGGTACCGATCTTCTCCTTCAAAGTGTTGAAAGATTTTTGTTTCTTTCCTTCCCACTGAAAAGTGTTCTTCAAACTGGTTAAGGCATGAAAAGGAGAAGTTGGAACTGAACCTCCTCCAATACTGGACTGCACCTAAGAAGCTTCAGACTTCAGTTACACTTTTTGGCTCGGGCTAATTTACAATTACATCAATTTTGGAAGGATCAATTTTTAATTGTCCTCCTCCTACAATATGGCCTAAGTACACAAGTGCAGTCTTGCTAAATTCACATTTAGACAATTTTACATACAAATTTTCCCTTTGCAAAGTATCCAATACTTTCTTTACATGCCTCACATGTTCATCCCAAGTCCTGCTAAAAATAAGAATGTCATCTAAATATACAATCACAAAGTCATCTAGGAAAGTCTCGAATACATCCTTCATCACACACATGAAAGTTGTCAGAGAATTACAAAGCCCAAACGACATAACTAACCACTCAAACAATCCTTGTTTCGTTTTAAAGGCAGTTTTCCATGCATCCTGTTCTGTGACCCTGATTTGATTGATCCAAATTATTTTCAGCACGAAATGAGAGCGGAGATATAATAAATAAATGCACAAAGATATCGCAGATATTCAATAATATAACAAAAATGTATCAGAGATGAAACCATAAACATAGATATGTAGTAATACATGATTTCTATTAATGAAAGAAATGTACAGAGACTGTAAAAATACAGAGTGAAAGACTCTCTAGAATGGTGGCATCTTATCTCTGAGAAGAGATGTGACGGCTACTCGCATTCGCAAGAAGATGGTTACAATCAGGCTTTGAAGGCCTTTTTACAATAAACAGGAATTCAAAAAGTCCTAGACATCCAAAAACCTAACCCTAGGAGATGAAGCATCAAAATTCATGTGGGCCCCATTTGGGTAAGCTAGTGCATCAACTTCCCGGGGTCGTAACTTTTGCATACGATCTTTGTTTTAGGCGCATGATAGCCCGTTGGAAAGGTATTGTTGAGGAGATTAATTTTGGGGCCTAAATCATGCTGTAGGGTATAATTGAGAAGCTCAATCCCGAAAAACCTTCATTTAGGCCCTCAAAATGGCCCCAGAAGTTAAAACCTGCTAAAAATAGTAAATTGCCAAAATTGCTAGAAAACTGTTTTGAGCCAATTGGAAAAGGTGGGTGGCCACCAATATCCATATCAATCAATCCTCCCTCCTTAAGAAGCAATGGTATCCATTGCATTGAGTTCCCAGGGGAGAGGGAAAAGCGTTTGTTGAATCTGCATCTTGGTGAGTTGCTTGCCTTGCTAGAGACGTCGTGCTGCTTAGTTTGTGGAAGTCTGTCACGAACCTGTTGAGGTTGAGGTTGTTCAATAAGTCAAGATACATGAGAGGACGGTGTGATGAAGGAATATTTGCATTTTGCTGCATCCTTGTCGACCTGCTTCTATGGGATAGAAGGTGCTTGGGGCGAGGCTGTAGTGGTTGCAGTGTCCTTCTGTTCTCCATTTGAATAGATTGTGAAGAAGCTAAATTTTATAGTATGAGATACTAATTTGTGGCACCTTTTAGGTGGAACAGTAGTGGGAACTACCTCTAGTATTCTATAGAGATTACCCCCCAAAGTGACAATGACACTACGAGGTCGAGACTCATAAAAAGCATGGCACTTCCACATATATGGCTGGCCCAAGAGAACATCTTAGACATCCAGTGAGGAAACATCACATAATACCTCATCCTTGAAGGTTTGGATGCCGTATGACAATCAGCACTACTAGCTGACACGAATATCTCGTCCTTAGCGAAGCCACCCGATGTTGTATGGCTACGAGTGTGGTGTTGTCGACAATCCCAACTGTTTGACAACCTCTGCTGAGATGAGGTTCTTCTGGCTTTCGCTATCAACAATAAAATGCAGCAGGGTTTCCTTCACCCACATATGTGAATGAAACAGGTGCTCCCCCTCTTCAGGATCTGTTGGTTCTTCTGGTTGAATTGCTACAGTCACGACAATAGCAGTGGGGTATGCGTCAATGATCTGTCCTTTACCAACATTTTCAAAATCAGATTCTGAATCAGGGTTCGGCTCCTTGTCTTTGATCTCGGCCACAAATGACTGTTTTGAGTGACATTCATCGATGTTTTTCCAAGGGATTTTGTGGAAATCGCACCATTTTCCAGCGTCCTTCTTTGTCTTCCCGTGACCCTTCTTTTCCTATGTCTTGGACTCGTTTTCGGGAGACTGTTTGTTAGGGCTGTCTTTGTCATACTTCGGTTGTTGTGGATTTGCAGACCTGAACTCCTGTTTTTTCTAGTGATTAAATTTCTTCTCAATTTTAACAACATATCGATAGGCAGCATCGAGTGATGAGATCTCTAGAAAATCCATTTCAGTTTGGATGTATCTGTGTAGAGCCCCATGGTATTTCAGAATCAAATGTCATTTACAGTCTTTGATACCTAGCTTGGTGCGCAAGGTATGGAAGGTATTGGTGAACTCT
>ML812213.1:150520-168096 GCA_009831015.1 Picea engelmannii
CTCATAATGAATCATGAACATGTGCATCCTATACACTTCCATTCGGATATCAGAATGGTCCATATTTAGTTGTTAGTCTTCTTATTAATTACATGATTCTTTCAAAATGAAATCCAGGATTCTTATATATGGACAGGCCTTGTATCCCATTGTCCAACCTTCAACAATTATTAGGGTCGTGACTCTATTCTTTTGACAAAGTCCTTACACAGTTCCTCCACCGGGAACTCCTTCGGAACGCAACTTCCTTGTTGCATATATATCACTATTTGTGATGGCCTCAGCCTTGAGTTAGTTTTAGCTTCTTTTTTTTTTTTACTAAATATTCCTCTTAAGGAATATAAACATGCATCTTTACTGTTAAGATCAGTCAATTCAGATTCATTCATAATACTTCTCATGTGATGCTCAAAGGTGTAATCATTTGACTCTTGTTATGAGAAGAGAGCATCTTTGCTCATTTACCCTTTGATCTAATAATATTGGTACTTCCTGAGGAAATGGAATACATTCCCCTCAGGCTATTATTTGGAACATAACTTTCATGACTCCCCAGAATGGATTCAACTATGCCTCCATAGTATTCATTCAACCTTGGCAAAATCAATACTTGCTTTATGTTTTGCTCATAAGGAAAAACCATATCGTGCCTATAACTATACTCTTACATCATACGTGTGCATTACTTTGCACATTTAGTATCATTCATACCTTACTGGTATTAATATCAGGCTTCCTATTATGAAGCTTAACATTGCATTCAACTCATGCGTATTCATCATACTAGTTCACGCCTTCTCCTCATGTGACCACCGACGGTGACCACGATCTGAACTAAAAGGCCCTTCACGTTTCGCGATTTCGGGATGCATGTTGCAAGGAACTCTGGTTCCTCAATCCCTGAAATCCAAAAACCCGAAAGACCGAAGCTAAGGTTTTCTTGGCTCTTTTATTCACAAGACCCTTTGCTCGGAACCTGGGGTCAACTCCTAGACACGCGTCGGGATCCCGTGTTTCGGCGAATCCGTGGACAACGCTCAACCGTTTCCCAATAGCCGAAACCTCGAAGCTCTAGATCAACGACTCTCGTTGATTCAAATATAACGGATACTATTCCTCCTGAGATTGTGAGTAAGGAGAGGTTATCAACATTATCTTCTCCGCTGATCTAATAGATCTAACGGTTCATGAAATTTCGATATTCCTCCCTATGAGAATTCCACCGTCCGTTCAGACTCTCGATTCCCAAAATGTTGAAATTTTAGATCAGATCAACGGTCACCAATGGCTCTCCAACCAATGGTTGTGACTATGTCACGATTTGGCGTTTCGTGACTTCGTAACTTCTGTTGTGAAGAACCTCGAATCCTTCTATCCCCGAAATTGTGAAATTTCGGAGTTCCCAATTTGACGGTCCCGATTCTTCCATGATCTGACAGCTCAGATTTTGTCGGGGTTTCGCGTATCGGGATTTCACGATTTTGCGTGTCACGAAGTCAAAGACCTGTCACCTCCGTTCTCCCTATCCCCGAAATTGAGAAATTCTCTCTGGACAATCAATGGTCCAGATCGCTCCTTGATCAACAATTATGATCTTTTCACGAATTTCTCATTGCTTCTTCCAAGCCCTTTTGTTTTGCAAAATTTTGGTATCTCCTCACAACTAACTAGTGTGCTACTTCTCCGAGATTGAACAACTCGAAACATTTTGGTTCTTTCTGAATGGATCTTGATTCTCGATCCTATCCAATCTTCAAAACTCTTTTCTGAAGGATTTCTCCTGCTCAATCCTCCATACTTGTTCTTTCTTCGAACTTCAGTTTTCTGCACTTCCTTTTGAATGCTTCAACTCTTCGAACTTAGAAAAATTTTCTAAGTGTTTCCTCTCAAGACTTAAAACCACTACTCCTCCTGGTATACTCCACACTCAACCTCGGGATTTTTCAAACTTTAACACATGCTTGATTCTATATGCATGTTCGGCATACCAATTTTCCTCGCTATCTCTTCTGAGATTTTAAATTACTTACAGGACTAATCTCTTAGTCATAACTCATACGGAAGTTACCCTCTCTTTATGGGAACAACCAACAAGGGTCACTCTTGGGAATTAGCAATAGTCCCAAAGGAATCCTCTTAATATTGCTTAAACAGATTATCCTTGTTGTCAATTCTAACCATTATAGGTCAAGTAATCTGACCCTACATATTTTCATCGGTCCTCTCAATCATGGGAAGTTATATGCTCAGGGTTTAGTCTTTTAATAATGTAGTAATTATAACTTTCTAAGGATCCTACCAGTCCTTATCAGATTTCCTAAATCATGAAGGATTTCTTCATGAGGATCTTAATTCTTACCTAACCATCCATCTCAATTGCAAGAGACTCTACCTGCTTTAATAGGTAGCCATCGCCACACTATAACGAAACAACTCATTCCATGTCCCCCTTTTTTGGCTCGTGTAGCTCCATAGCACAATTTATTCCACCTCTGTTATTCACACTCTGGTCTTATCAGTAATATTGATCAGTGCATCCCTACTCCTATAAGAGTAGTTTTCATTTTGACAAAGGAACAATATAATTCTTTTGCTGGAATTCCGTAGAAATTCCCAAATTACTGTTTCATTCTGCAGTCCTTCTCCTTAAAGAGAAAATGTAGATAACAATATCTCCTTACACGACTCGTACATGAGCCCAAGCAGGCCAAGTGTTTTAACCATGCTCTCATACCAATTTGTAACATACCCACTACGTCATAATAAATGTTTCGCCTCTTCTCGAGGGACATAATCCCCGAAGCCCTACGGGGGCCTAGCGCAGGCTAGCTCTTCCCTTGTCCACCTCCATGTGATCATTGGTTATGACCACAGTCTAAACAAACTAGGCACCCTTTTGTATTTCATGACTCAGCGATACGAGTGCGTCAAGTCTTTCGACTATGCAAACCCCGAAACCCGAAATCTTACCTTTGAGGAGATCGATAGCTATGAGTCTCCCCCTGATCCGATGGTCCTTGCCGTATCAGGATTTCGGTAATTGGGAGTTCGAAATGCAAGAGAGTCAAGTCTTTCAATTCTTCAAATCCCAAAACTCAAAACTCAAGTTCTTGTATGAGACCCAACGACTCTCGATGTTTTGGATCCAACGGTCTGGATCTTTTCAGAGTTTCGTGAACTGGGAGTTCACGAGGCAACATCTCCAAAACTATTGTCACTCTAATCCCCGCATTCTGATATGGGGATTTGTGTAGGAGACCAACAATCCTCGAGTATTTTGATCCAACGGTACACGGGATTTCAGATCTTTCCCCGAACTCTGACCACTCACCACGGGTCTCCTCCGATGGATGGTCCAGATCCTTTCGGGACTCCTCCTTTCTACCATAGAGCGCATCAGGGTTTTCGGGTACTGGGACTTCATGACTTGCAAAGACAAGGGTCCTTTCCCTTTGGTTTCCTGGGTGCCGAAACACCGACCGATAGCCACATGTCCTCTACAAATGGACGGTCTAGGTAACTCCCATGGATCTTGGGATATACGGTCCCGATTCCTTCGCTACTTGCGAAGGCTGAAAGGGGGTCAAGGCATTAACGCCTATGTTCCTCCCTCCAATCTAACGATCGTGACAGACCTCATATCCTCCGAAAGGATCTCTCCCATTCATATGGAAAATCTAAGGGTACTCTCTTTCGGTATTTACAACTCGCTATCCTTCCTGAGCTTCGTCAGCTATGAAGGACTTGAGATCTTTGAGCTCTTTCTCCTGGACTTGACTCTTAGAAGAGTCTTTAGCACCACTGTTGCGCTCCTTCATCAAGGGGTTATGGGGTTCTATTTGATTGCAGAGAGCCTGTGCATATCGACACTACCTCTCATGAGATTAACAAACTCCATCCTCCAAGGGACTCAGAATGACTAGGTGAGTAAACCATTGTACATCCAACTACACCTAAGGTCGACGAGCTCACAGTTCGTGGCTCTATCTTAAGACACTACAGAACTCCAGAATTTATGAGAACCAGTCATGTCCGACCCATATAATTCCTTACTTGCCTAATTATACAACCAAGAAGAAATAGGAGGGATATAGTATATCCATTAAGAATTCATTCACATTCCTGAAAGCATGCACAATATAACCAATTCATACACAGTTACAACTACATTACATAGGGTAGGAAATCACTTATCTATTATAGGTTGCTGCCAACCAACTGACTGTGGGTGTTCATCCTTCCACCCGACCATATGCTCAAAGGCATTCATTCTTAGCACTTTGGCCACCCCCGTGCCAAGCCATTAGGGAATTCTCACAGTTATCGAGGGTTCTCTCTCTGTTTCAGCTTCTGTTTTGGTCCCGTTTTCTGCAACTCGGAGCTTTCTCACTTGATTGTGGCCTTGGTGAGGTTTCTCAGATGCTCCTCAATATCAATCTCGTGGCCTTCTATTTGTGATTCGCTGGAGAGCTTCGCGCCTCTCCCTTGTAAGCGTCCACCCTCGTTTGGTGTCTGCCCTCTCCCGTGTGTGTGTCCCTCTTACCTGGGAAGTTTTTTTTTTTTTTCCGACCTATTTAGTTCCTTCTGTCAAAAGGAAGCTCAGGTCCGCAAGTCCTTGTGGTACTTTGGACTGACAGCCCATGTTTTCATTCATGGGGGTGGTTGGTGATTCAACCACCGGTCCTTTCTTCATTGAATGATTTTCTTTCCTTGGGATTTGAAGGCGGTTTGTCATCCTTATCAAGGTATATTTGGGGTTATTTGATATATGAACCCTCTTGTATAGTTTTCACATTCTTCCTCTAGTGATATCATGGCCAATACTTTCAAGGCTTCACCCCAACAATCAGTTATTGGCAACTCAAACAATAATACATTTACATTTTCCTCATGCATTAGCATGGTAATTCCTATTCTATGATTAATTACAAATTGGGGGAAACAGGGTGTTACAATGTTGTAGGGTCTAGTCGACTCTATTGACTAGACTTGACATTCGACTAAGGGTTAGTCAGTCAACTATCGAAGTTGAAAGTATAAATTGTTCAAGGGTTCTGTTAAGTGGCCCACCTAGGTAGTTAAGTAGTTACAATTCCCTGGTAGCTGAATATGTAGGTATAAATAGACAAGTATGTATCAGAGAAGATGAATCTATTGTGCTTTATTGACTTATCTATCTAATAAAGTGTTTTTCTTTGGGATACCACTACTTTGTGTATGTATTTGTCTATGTGTATGTATATGTGATTCTATTATTGCTTATGTAATGAACTATTGGTAACACTCCCCTAATTTTCCCTAGATTACAACAATACTAAAGAATTCATTCTTCGTAGACCTGCCCCTTCTAGTCCCAGTTTGGCTCTTCACAAGCTATAAACCACATTGAACATTGCTTCTATTCTACAAAATAAACAATCCAACAAAATTGATTCATCTCTAGAATACCATACAATGATATCAAAATGATGAAGTGGCCAAGTCAATATTGGTCAAGTTAGTGGCAGAAGTTGAGCTTCCAGATCCAACGAATAGTCAAGAGTCCAATTATCCTAAGGCAGAATGAAAAAATAGCAAGAAAATTCATTCCATTGTGCACATAAAGTGAAATTTAAGCCCTTGAGCGCTTATCGGGGGTAAAAAGGAGCTTATTGTGCCTCAAAATAACTTAAGTGATAATAGCCCAGAAGTATATCATAATATCATGTCCTAAAATGCAACATTTCAGAAACTTTCCGGACCCGAAGAGATAGATGACTCAGATCACATCGCTCACCTAACCTTTTAAATCAATGGTCGTCGGAGTTCTCTTGGTGGCCTAACTCCCAAGCACTCTGATGGCCGCACATTCGACGAACGACCTAGATTTGATAAGTGCCATCAATCATGCTCCCAAGAAGATCAATGGTACATATGTGCTCTCAAGTATTAAAGCCTCCCAACCAAGTGTCGTGTCATCCCACCAACAGAGCATTGTTAGAGCCAACCAACAACTACCACGTGGACATGTGGAACCCACTAGATACCCAAGTGAATATATCAAATCCAGGTGACATGTATCCTACTTAGATACCATGTCAGCACCCTCATGGGTCAATAGAAATCCTCCATGTGATGGGATGACATTAGCATAACATTATTTATACCTTAGCCAATATTGGCTTTTGTTCAAGACAAATCAATGAATCTCTTCAGGTCAAGAAAATATCAATAGTAGAGATCAGGTTAGGAGTCGTCATCGAGAAAATGCAAAGAGAAACCCTCGAATAAATTTTTCACATTGTTGAGGACGAAGTCATCGTCAGTGAAATGCAAAGAGATGACAGCTCAACATGCCATACCTATCAGAAGTTTTAACATGGACACATGAAATCTACCAAAGACATAAGGAAACACATTGAAGCTAGATGACACATGTCCTACCTACCTGTCACTTCAACACCAACGCAGAATAGTATTAGGATGCCATGTGTCCAGGTTGACGTCAACATGATGATATTTTCCTTAACCAAATTCTTCTCTTGACTACAGCTAGATCAACGACTCTTAGTTATCCTCAGATCTTCGATGGACAACCAAAATTTGTATTATAGGCCCTTTAGAGCTCCCTTGTTGGAGTCGTGTTTGCACTCCAAACCATGACCACTCCAATAGGATGCTTCTGATCAATGACTCATAGTTAATTAAGATCACCCCCGATTGACAGTCCAGATATTATGATATCCCTCCAACAAATCCCTGTTAGAACTGATCAGATGTTGCCAGGTGGACAAGTGGAACCCACCAAAGGTTCCCCGAAGCATATAAAATCTAGGTGACATGTGTTCTACTTGTCTGCCACATTAGCATCAACGCGGACTAGTAAGAAGCCACCACATGTTAGGATGAAATCAAAATAATATCATTCATGCCTTAGTCATTTTTTGTGCTCAAGCCTAGCAAGACCGTACGACTCTCGGTTGACCTCAGATATTCGATGGATGACCTAGATTTACTCCTCGTCAAAGTCATGTTTGCATGCTAGTCCTGAACACTCCAATGGATGGTCTAGATCTACTCTTGAGTTTTAAATCCTTTTGGCCAGGTGTCACATCAACCCGCCAGTGGAACACTGTTAGAACCAACTGGTGGCTGCTATGTCGACATATGGAACCCACCAAATGCATAGGTCACTACATAAAAAATGGGTGACACATGTCTCATTCCCCTGCCACGTCAGCACCATCGTGAGTTAATAAAAAATGACCACGTGTCCAAACTTATATCAACATGATATATTTTCCTTAGCCAAATTTTTTCACATGACCAAGCTAGATTGACGACTCTCTTTCAATTTTGATCACAGATCTACAGTTCTAATTCCATCTGATATAATCCTTAGATTCTTTATAGTTGGATTTATTGTTGAAGCATCAACTCCGCACCTCTGATAGGCCTCACTTCAAAAATGTTCTAGATCTTATTCTAGCTCAAATCGATGGTCGAGATGTAATCTCGGAGCTCCCTCTTTGGAGTCTTGTTTGAATCCCAAACCCTGATCACTCTGATGGGTGTGACTTTGATCAATGGTCAAGATTTCTCACAGAGTTTGATCCGACGTTGGCTGATTCACACAATCTATGTAGTGTATTTTCAAATATTTTGCAGTAGAAGTATCGTGCCAAAAGATCGACGACCATGATTGTTTGTTGATTTTGATCCAATGACACCTGAGTCTCATGATTTCATCAATGTTGATCATGTCGTCCAACCAACAAAAACAATATGTTGCAGGGACTAATTAGGGGAAAACACGAAATGGTTTCCTGGCTGGAGAGTTTTCATTGGTTCCATGATCTGCTCATAACATAATTCCAACACGTAAAGGGAGTTTTTATGTTTTTACTAGGGGGAAGCCATTCAAAAATCAAGAAGTGGTAAACCATTTCCAGAAGCAGTAAACCATATCAAGAAGATATAAAGGATTTCAAGAATTTTTTTTAGGGCATGATTGATAAGGATAAAAGGCAAATTAGGTGCTCATTGTCAAGTTCTACACTTTGGGGAATTGAAGAGTTTTTATAACCAGAGTTGTTTGACTAGAAACCTTGAGAACAATGATTTGATAAATTTAGCAGGAAACCGAAGATTCATCCCATGCATTTAAGTTTTAGTTTGTAATTCCTCATTCTATTGTCTATGTGTTCAAGTAAAAGCATCTCCTCCCATTTTTGTTTTTCTTGTATCAGATCTTATTTATAAAATCTCAGACATCGAGCCATTTTTCATGTTCAGTATTACTACATTATGTCTGGTAATGACACATAAATGATTCCCTCTGAATGTATGACCATTTATTGTCATTTTCTTTATGCATTTGAATGATATGTAGAGGGTACATCCTTTCATTTGAGTGTGTGAATATGTTAATTGTTTGAAGAAATTTTTATAGATATGTATACATTTTTTAGAGCTGCTGAATTCTTAATTGCTCAACATGCTATTCCTTTTTTATAATCTACAAGATTTATTCTTAGTAGTGCCCTGAAAGTTTTTTTTTTTTTCCTCTAACACATCATTTCATCCTCCTTTCAAGCTTGATTTTATGAAACACTCATAGACATATTCCTATGATAGTTGAGAGCATTTTTCAATTTGATATGACATTGTTTAAGGTCCTTTAATTTTATAAGAGAAAGAGAGAGAGAGAAGAAAAAACTTCCCAAAAAAATGCATAATTATTTCACTGCAAATATGGCTTTAAGATTCATTTTGAGTCTTATCCACTAGGGTGCCTCGACATTGTTCCAATAACAACCTGAAACATATCGAGGGATAACATATGAAATGGTGCCATTTCCGGGGACATACTTTGAAGAAATATTCCTTGGGGATACAACATTGTAAACTCTGAGACTTGATGGTGAACATTCCTTAGGAAATTGGTTGTTAATATTTCACCTGGTGACTCCACATAAGGACAAGCTAGCCTCTGCCAGAAGACACACCATAAGCCACGCTGATCCTGATCAGGTTCCAATATATTTATATCCAAAAAATCTCGTGACCTAGAGAAATATCAGAGAGCGTTACTTCCTTTTTCTCAGGTAACCCTTATCTTGAAATCTCTTTTTATGTTGTTCATCAAAATGTTGAATATGTAGATCTGATTGATATACTTGAAGATTCACTTTTTGCTGCAAAATTTCCTCCAGAACCATTAATAGAATTCCAAAATTATCCTCTATAATTTAATCAAGAAGTCAGTTCTTCACATCGACCCTTCTTGAAAATTCATGTTCCTCCTTTGTCCTTTGAAGCCCATAACATCATTTTATATAATCTCATGGATGTCTTAGGTGGAGGAATACCTGGGGGAAATAAAACTCCTCCCCCAATACCTATAATTCCTTGGGTCACTTCCATATTTTCCCCATTAAATCTTCCCCAAATTACCCATGACCTCCCTAGGAATTACATGAAATATCTACCAAAATTTGATGGAGATAAAACTCTCTCAACTGAGGAGAAAATGAGTTCTTTCTGAGACTTTACATATGACCAATTTGTAGAGAACGACGATGTCTTCATGAGGATATTTGTCTAGAATATAGGGGGATATCTTAGAAAATGGTTCAAAGAACTGATTGTTGCTTCAATTAATAGTTGTCCATCTCTAGAAGTCGCCTTTATGAGACAATGGGGTGAGAAAAGGGATAGCCTCTACTACCTAAATGAATTTGGCTCACTCAAGAAAAGAGCCAATGAAACTGTTTATGATTTTAACATGAGGTTTAATAATATCTATAACAATATCCCTCCAGATATAAATCCATCAAAACCAACAACTAAAGTGATATACGCTGGGGCATTTGATGCTGATTTTTCCATGAATTTTAGAGAAAGAAGGTCCTTGGCTCTGCTAGTAATGCAAGAGTATTCCATAGACATAGAAGGAAACATGATTGCATTAGGAAATATGAAGCAAAAAAAAGATCAAGAAGGAAAGAAAAACTTCATGGAACACTGTGGTACTTCTAATCCAAGTAGAGAACCCCAAGAAGCAAAGATGGATGATATGTCTAGACTAATCATGAATCTGACAAACAAAATGTCCAAATTTGAGATAGAGCATAGAAATAAAAATAGATCCCCCCAAGAGGGAGGCATAAGGAATCCTAACCCTAATGAATTTAGAAGACGTATTAATCCACAAATCATGAGAAGAGAGAGAAGAAATGAAGAACAACCCATTCATCCCCCTATAAAAACCAACAATGACTAAACATTTATTGAATAAGTAGTGGACAAGAGCTACGATGAGACACAAAATAAATCCACCTAATTCAAGATGATAATGATTCCATACATATAACTCAGGATGACTATGAAGGGTCACTTAATCCTATGAAATTGGTGCTTGATTCTCAACACAACAAAGGAGATTTATCCTCACTACAATACATAATTTTTACTGATGCACTACAAGATGAGATGCATAAGAAGTATGATCTAAGGCCTCAACAAAAAGAAATTGTTGCAGATAGTAAACCTCGGGTTAAGAAAGCTTGTCCAAAGTTGTCCAACTATAAAGCTAAAGAGGTTATAGACATCCCTAAGGTAGATGAAGTTTTGGAGCCTATTAAAAGGGTAAATAAACTAAAGAACTTGAGGAATCAGTTTCAATTTTTAATATTGAACGTGAGTTTTCCAAGATCAATATTTATGTTCCTTTGGTGGAGCTGGCTAAAAACCCCTCATACCATAAAAATATCAAGATAATTATGTAGGGGAAGAGATCAACAAATCCTCTTGATACCTTGAATGTACAAGATGAATCCCCTACCATATTTGTTGGTCCTCATATTGATGAAAAAGAAGAATCCTTGGCACCCTTCTATGTGACCTTGAATATTCATGATAATATTTTGCACAATTATATGCTCAATTATGGAGCATCACACAATCTTATGCCCAAAGTAGTCATGGAAAATTTGGGGTTGGAAATAACTTGGACATATCATGACCTTTATTCATTTGATGCCAGGAAAGTGAACTATTATGGTCTCATTAAAGACATGGTTGTCACCCTGGGCCAACTTCTTGTTAAGAGCATTATGATGGACATGGTGGTGGTTGATGTACCAACTAGTTATGAAATATTGTTATCCAAAACATGGGCACAAAAATTGGGAGGCACTATGAGGACATGACTTATGCCACTATAACAGTTTTCGGAGGGGAGCTCAGAAGGTTGTACCAAGAGACAAATTTTGCTTATGTCGTTAGTGATAAGAAAAAACATGTGAATCATCACATATATGTTGTTGATGAAGATATGGGTTGTTGTATCCTATCTATAAATGAAGAATACAATGAAACCCCAATGCTCGCAGATCCTCTTGTAAATCATGTAGAGGAAGTGGATGGCATATGGACAATGTTTCTTGATGGTGCATACTCGAAAGAGGGGGTTGGGGCTAGGGTAGTGCTCATCTCCCCTACCAAAAAACAATTTCATTTGTCCCAAAATATTGAGTTCAAGTCCATGAACAATGTGGCTGAAATGAAGCCTTGATCTTAGTCCTGGATGCAACAAGAAATATGCAAATTACAAAGATGGTGGTATTTGGAGATTCAGAGCTAGTTGTGAAACAAGTAAAAGGATCCTATAAAACAAGGCATCCAATAATGAGGGTGTACAAAAATCAGGTATGGGATCTGATTGGAAATTATTATGTAGCTTTCAATATTTCTATTGTTTGAGAGAATTTAATCATCCATCTGATTCCTTAGCAGTATATTCCAATACCTTTAAAGTACCAACCACCCCTCAAATTAAATATGAGATCAAGATGTGATCCAGGATCTTTTCATCGAGTGACTTATAAAGAATTGCATTAAATGAGTATAAATTAAAGTGCACCATTAAAAAAGGAAAAGATAAAAAAATGAAGAGACTTAAGCATCAAATCTGAACACAGAAAATTGATAATGAAGTTCATCCCTGGTGGACTATGTCTCCGGGTCCTACTCTCAAATGGGTAGGCTATTTCATTAACTCAACAAAAGAATTTGGCAAGATACATAAATATACCTCGTTCTTAAATCAAGCTACAGGAATAATGCTCATATCATAAAACAGACAGAACCACTGAATTCGTGGTTTCGAATTACCCAAAAGTGACTGTCTCCACGTCTTGATCCGACTCTGGCACTCCCAAGAATAAATTTGTCTTGATTTTCGTGCCCTCTCTGCAACCTGCAGTAATGACGAATGCATCATTTTACATGCCCAAACGACTGTACCATATGTGTGCCTCCACCTATTGGCTGGGTGGATTCACCTTTTAATAGTTGTTTTCGACGTTGGTTACGATGTGTGGCCCATGGCCTGTTGATTAGGGGGAGGAGGTCTCAAGGTCAAACTCATGGGCCTCCGCCTTTTGGGATTTATATTGTTACAACAAACATATTTAACATATAGTTGGTTCACTATAGTTAGCATTGGTGCTAACCCATATCTCAACAAATTAACTAGTGGCCAAGTTTGGCGTGGTCTGCCAGATTTAGCCGACCCGACAAACTATTTTTGTTTCAAATTTTTCTCACGGAATGTCACATGGAAACCTATGATTGGGCCACGTGGTGTCCTCTCACTGGGACACCTCGTCCCTTTCCAAGTCATCATACCACATCATCATTCCACATCTTCATGCCACATCAGCGTACAGACTATATAGATTGCCACGTGGCACGATCCGATTGGTCCACGGATCGGCCCAAAAACGCCAAAATTGGGTGATACGTGGCAACCTCTGGTGCTGCCATGTCACCATGTTGACATCATCATGCCACGTGTTACCTTCCTTCTCTTTCCACATGCATTGTATGGATGATGACATCAGTAGTACGGATGCTGACTCATCCCATGCTGACTAGGCTAGGTTGACCAAACTTTGACTATGAATATCTTTCAATCTGTAACTCCGTTTGACAATTCCTTTGCATTGTTAGAAATATTGTGATGTTCTCTTCATGATCAACTCATTTTTACTGAGTTTTGGGAACTTTGAATGTTTTCCCTTTCTCTACTTGTTGAAGCCATTCTGAGCATCCTGAGTTGCCTCTGCGAGTTATGAGTTGTTCTTAGCCTTCTCTGGATACTTTTTGGATCACGACTTCCCACTGAGAGATTTTTGGACCACCAAAAGATTTCATCAATCAACAGGTAAGTGAGGGAATATTCTCCTCACTTTGTCCTTCTCTATCGAATTTACCTTGCTTGGATGTGTACCTTTTAAGCCTAGTCGAAGATAATCAACATCACCCCTGCATGAAGTCATCATCCTCCTGTCCAGGATGATATATTCCTGTAACTCATCCAAGTACTCAAGTGAAAAATCATCAACTGAAGGTATTGAAATTTCCTCATCTTGATCCATGATCATGGGAGGCTAAAAACCTTTCAAGTTCTCAACATTCACAACTGAGTAAATCTGCATGTAAGGTGGAAGATCCAGACGAAAAGAATTGGTACCACTTCTCTCCAAGATAGTGAAGAGTCCATAACGAATGGGATTGAGTTTCTTCCTTTCACCCTTCAATATATCCTTGTTTATGTGAAGCCATACCCATTCTCCAACCCGGAATTAATGATCAACCTTGTGCTTATCATGCCAAGATTTATATTGTGCTTGAATTTTCTCCAACTATTCCCTGACTGCCTGGTGTATCTGTTGGATCCTCTGGATGAACTTGTGGGCTCTGTCCTATGTTCGTTCTTAATTCACATCGACATATCTCCCATACATGAAGTCCAAAGGAACCTTGGGTAGGTACCCAAAACATGTCTCAAAAGGTGAACTCTAAGTGGAGGAATGTAAATCTAGGTTGTACACATGTTGTACATAGGGTATTTGTTCATTCCATAACTTGGGATGCTTCTTGCAGTAGCCTCAAAGTAAAAGTACCATTGTTCGGTTTACCACCTCTATTTGTTCGTCGGTCTTTGGATGGAAAGAAGTGCTCCTCTTCAATTTGGTGTCCATCATCCTCCACAAGCTAGTCCAAAAGTCCCCAAGGAATTGAGTATCTCGATCTGAGACAATGGATGTGGGTAACCCAAAGTGAACCCAAACATACTGAAATAAGAGATTAGCAGTCTGCTCAGCAGTGATCTGCTTTTTACATGGAATCAAGATACACATCTTGTTGAACCTATCCACTACAACATACAAATAGTCATGACCCCCTTTGGTCATTGGTAAATCCCCTAAAAAATCCATGGAGATTCTTTCCCATGGATGGGATGGAACAGGAAGTGGTGAGTATAGACCCAGTTTTCTATTAGTGGGCTTACAAGTAGAACACATCACACATCCCTTTACATATTTAGGTACAATTTCTTTCATTTGAGTCTAGAAACAAAACCTCTGCAAATGAGCCATAGTTTTTCCTACCCCAAAATTCCCAGACACAAGAGAAGTGTGAGCTTCTCGTATTACATGGACTCGTTCACTTGTAGGAATACATAGATTTCCAAGATGGTAGAGTAGTTTTCCCTGTAGACAATAGTTCTCTACCTGTGCACCAAGGGTTATCTTCTCATATACTTCTTTAAAATCTTCATAGATGGCATATTATTCTACATAGCTATCATGAGACATAGAAGTATTATTCAAAATAATAGAAGCAACAATAGGACGTCTAGAAAGCACATCGGCTACCTTGTTATTTGTACCTTTTTTGTACTTGATTACGAAATGAAATTGTTGTAGAAACCCCATCGATCTGTAGTGTCGATATTGTTGAAATTTGGTCTATGCCTAAATATACTGTGAGGTTTGGTGATCTGTATGTATGATTGTTTCCTTCGCTAACAAGTAGTGCTTCCATTTCTTTACACTCTGGACTAATGCATACAACTCTTTATCATATGTAGGATAGTTAACAACAACTTGGCTAAAATTTTTAGAGTGGTAACAGATAGGCTTATGATATTGCATCAACACTGCACCCATGGCATATCCACTGACATCTATCTCAATCTCAAAAGGATGTTGAATATTCGACAGTGCTAATACTGGTGTGGTACCGATCTTCTCCTTCAAAGTGTTGAAAGATTTTTGTTTCTTTCCTTCCCACTGAAAAGTGTTCTTCAAACTGGTTAAGGCATGAAAAGGAGAAGTTGGAACTGAACCTCCTCCAATACTGGACTGCACCTAAGAAGCTTCAGACTTCAGTTACACTTTTTGGCTCGGGCTAATTTACAATTACATCAATTTTGGAAGGATCAATTTTTAATTGTCCTCCTCCTACAATATGGCCTAAGTACACAAGTGCAGTCTTGCTAAATTCACATTTAGACAATTTTACATACAAATTTTCCCTTTGCAAAGTATCCAATACTTTCTTTACATGCCTCACATGTTCATCCCAAGTCCTGCTAAAAATAAGAATGTCATCTAAATATACAATCACAAAGTCATCTAGGAAAGTCTCGAATACATCCTTCATCACACACATGAAAGTTGTCAGAGAATTACAAAGCCCAAACGACATAACTAACCACTCAAACAATCCTTGTTTCGTTTTAAAGGCAGTTTTCCATGCATCCTGTTCTGTGACCCTGATTTGATTGATCCAAATTATTTTCAGCACGAAATGAGAGCGGAGATATAATAAATAAATGCACAAAGATATCGCAGATATTCAATAATATAACAAAAATGTATCAGAGATGAAACCATAAACATAGATATGTAGTAATACATGATTTCTATTAATGAAAGAAATGTACAGAGACTGTAAAAATACAGAGTGAAAGACTCTCTAGAATGGTGGCATCTTATCTCTGAGAAGAGATGTGACGGCTACTCGCATTCGCAAGAAGATGGTTACAATCAGGCTTTGAAGGCCTTTTTACAATAAACAGGAATTCAAAAAGTCCTAGACATCCAAAAACCTAACCCTAGGAGATGAAGCATCAAAATTCATGTGGGCCCCATTTGGGTAAGCTAGTGCATCAACTTCCCGGGGTCGTAACTTTTGCATACGATCTTTGTTTTAGGCGCATGATAGCCCGTTGGAAAGGTATTGTTGAGGAGATTAATTTTGGGGCCTAAATCATGCTGTAGGGTATAATTGAGAAGCTCAATCCCGAAAAACCTTCATTTAGGCCCTCAAAATGGCCCCAGAAGTTAAAACCTGCTAAAAATAGTAAATTGCCAAAATTGCTAGAAAACTGTTTTGAGCCAATTGGAAAAGGTGGGTGGCCACCAATATCCATATCAATCAATCCTCCCTCCTTAAGAAGCAATGGTATCCATTGCATTGAGTTCCCAGGGGAGAGGGAAAAGCGTTTGTTGAATCTGCATCTTGGTGAGTTGCTTGCCTTGCTAGAGACGTCGTGCTGCTTAGTTTGTGGAAGTCTGTCACGAACCTGTTGAGGTTGAGGTTGTTCAATAAGTCAAGATACATGAGAGGACGGTGTGATGAAGGAATATTTGCATTTTGCTGCATCCTTGTCGACCTGCTTCTATGGGATAGAAGGTGCTTGGGGCGAGGCTGTAGTGGTTGCAGTGTCCTTCTGTTCTCCATTTGAATAGATTGTGAAGAAGCTAAATTTTATAGTATGAGATACTAATTTGTGGCACCTTTTAGGTGGAACAGTAGTGGGAACTACCTCTAGTATTCTATAGAGATTACCCCCCAAAGTGACAATGACACTACGAGGTCGAGACTCATAAAAAGCATGGCACTTCCACATATATGGCTGGCCCAAGAGAACATCTTAGACATCCAGTGAGGAAACATCACATAATACCTCATCCTTGAAGGTTTGGATGCCGTATGACAATCAGCACTACTAGCTGACACGAATATCTCGTCCTTAGCGAAGCCACCCGATGTTGTATGGCTACGAGTGTGGTGTTGTCGACAATCCCAACTGTTTGACAACCTCTGCTGAGATGAGGTTCTTCTGGCTTTCGCTATCAACAATAAAATGCAGCAGGGTTTCCTTCACCCACATATGTGAATGAAACAGGTGCTCCCCCTCTTCAGGATCTGTTGGTTCTTCTGGTTGAATTGCTACAGTCACGACAATAGCAGTGGGGTATGCGTCAATGATCTGTCCTTTACCAACATTTTCAAAATCAGATTCTGAATCAGGGTTCGGCTCCTTGTCTTTGATCTCGGCCACAAATGACTGTTTTGAGTGACATTCATCGATGTTTTTCCAAGGGATTTTGTGGAAATCGCACCATTTTCCAGCGTCCTTCTTTGTCTTCCCGTGACCCTTCTTTTCCTATGTCTTGGACTCGTTTTCGGGAGACTGTTTGTTAGGGCTGTCTTTGTCATACTTCGGTTGTTGTGGATTTGCAGACCTGAACTCCTGTTTTTTCTAGTGATTAAATTTCTTCTCAATTTTAACAACATATCGATAGGCAGCATCGAGTGATGAGATCTCTAGAAAATCCATTTCAGTTTGGATGTATCTGTGTAGAGCCCCATGGTATTTCAGAATCAAATGTCATTTACAGTCTTTGATACCTAGCTTGGTGCGCAAGGTATGGAAGGTATTGGTGAACTCT